>WYDF02166463.1:0-22238 GCA_009867245.2 Adranes taylori
TGACTCCAATGATGAGGACTACCAATTTGATGGAATGACGTGGATATTGGATCCTTAGATCGCATAGCAAATCCTGAAATTTACCCACTTTATCTGGTTCTTTTATTTCAATATTTTTATCAGCGGTGCTAGAATATTCTATAAGGAACATCTCCCGCTTAGTGGAATCTAATAACACAATATAAGGTTTGTTTGCGGCTATTTGATGGTTTGTAGGAAAACCGTTGTTCCAAAAGATTTTAACGGCGTCATTTTCAACTACGGTCTCAATATCCTTAAAGACCTAGGGTGCAACCGGGTCTTTGTCTATACCTTGAGAATGTCGCAGATGAAAATATAGCACTGTTAAGGTGGCATTATGGCGCTGGATATATTTCTCGAATACACCGGGCTTGCGGAAGGTATATGAAGTAGCGTCTCTGGTTGAGACTTGCATGCCTGGCAGTTCGTATCTGCCACCTCTAAGGCCATTATATTCTTACGGTAGACAAGCGTGTTTATAACACCATCTTGGCATGCAAAAATAAATCCTTCAGTTTCAGATCGCATGCCAGCAGATCTTAGGAAGCTGAATGTTAAATATGGTGATAGCTCCAATTCGGCGATGATATTGTAAAATTGGCCATGAACAGCTTTATCCAGGTGGAGTTGTTTGAATATTGCTAATTTTGATTTTCGAACTATCTTTTTGGCAGCCTCCATGTCTAACTCCATCACATTCATTGCTTCACCACTATTAGCCTGCATATCTATTGAGAACGATAGTCCAAGGGCCTCGGACGCTTTTCTTGCAGCCTTATATAGAAACGACCCCACATCCGCAAATTCGTGCTCGTGCACAAATTTCATTAGAGGATCATCTAGGTTGTTGATAACCCTGTTAGCCATTCCTATTTCCATACGGCCGTGCATTGACTCAATACTCAGAAGACCTTGGTCACCTATATGTCGCGGAAGGTAAACACGAGGCACGGAAGACCTAAGATGGATGCTCCAATTAATATGCATCACTTTCCTAGTAGATCGGTTAAGAATTTTAAGCTCATATTGCCGCCATTTTATAATACCAAAACTATATCATTGTATCGGAGCAGCAAGCAAATTTGTGCGACAACTTTATTGGCTCCGCTTAATTCGGAGGGCCAAATTTTATTATTGGTGTTTTTGTACTTGCTGCTGAGAGTTTGTTTGATGTTGACTGCATCATGTATATAACTTACACTCATACCAAGATACAGGTATCTGTCATCAACCTTGTGAGAAGGTTGATCCGTCGGCAAGCCGAATATCTTTCTATATCCGGTCTTCCTTTTCTGAAATGAACCACTACGCATTTATCTGATCCAAATGGTGACTATGTTTAAGGAGTTGGTTAACTCCTTTTCGCCGGGAAAGTAAAGTTATAAGTCATCCATATAAAACAGAGTCTCTACATGACATGGTTCATATAGGTCTCTCCAGAAAGCTTCAACCTCTTCGGCAGAGGGTGGGCTTCCTGGATTTCCCATCTCTTGAAATAGCTTGGAGGGATTGTGACGGAAGGTAGCGTTGTCACTAATGAATTTAATTTTTCGACAGAGTTTCCATTTGACTTGCAATTGCACACGAAGTTGGTCAATGTGCTTTTGTTTAACAGTTACTAAAGTAACTTTATGAAGTGTGTGGTGTGCAGACCGCATCTTTTTTATGAGCTTTCAAGTTTTTTGAGTTTCTGAAACAATTTCTGCAAATTTGGGCCACGTTGACGCTTCCCTTCTGGAACTAGTTCTAAAGTGGCCTTTTACACATTTTGATTTATGCTTAATGAGTCATAATTAGGCTGAATTCTCTCTTCTAACACACCTGGTAATATCTTTTAATTTTGGCAAGAATTTAGAAAAATGATGGTGTTGTCTTGCCTTTAAATCCTCAATGGACCCGGGGGCATCTTCATATGCAGTGCCCGGTTTTGCGCAGATCTTGTTTGGGTCATTTACATCTTCATTATTATCTTACCGCAATAGCTGATAGTGCTGCTAGGCTATGTAGTCCTTTTAAGATAGGCTACGTAGTCCCGAAGATGTTGTTTGGACATATTTGAGTGCTGAGGATGCATATCCAGTAAGATAGTATGCAACCTATTAATGTAGCCTCTCTTAGCGGTTTAACTCAATTCATAGGCGCGCATTAAATCCTGACGCAACCTCTCTGTCCATTCCAGGCGCTCGGTCCCGGCTTTGGACCCAGTTCTTCCCTCGTTAGAGAACCTGTATCTCGAGCTACAGGCAACTGAGGAACTGGTTTCACTAGTTTCTCTTTTATTTTGTGGAACTAAGTGCTAGTTTCTTCAGGGGAGTTAACCCGGAAGAAACCTGTGAAATTTTGTCGGCATGAGATATTGTGCCGCTGCCCACAAGCCCAAGGGTATTTCACAGTTTAGAGTTAGGGAGTGGCGGGCAAGAAAAGTGTCTCTTTTGTTGTCAGCAGGCCGTTGGGGGTATACGATCTTCTTCCTCCTTTAAGCGATTCGGGTACGTGTATACGCTATAGTGGCCCAACTACATCAGCTGATCTACATAACTGCCCTGCGTTATTTTTTTTATTATTATTGTTATTATAATAACTATTATGATAAATTTTTCCAAATTTTGTTAGAGGCCTTGTTTATCGAATAACATTCTAGGGGTGCCTGAGTTCAGAAAAAGTTTTTTGAAAAATCTCTGCTATGAGTGGTTTGTCTCTAGATTTAAATTGAATGACTGAAGTCCTATTGAACTTAGTTACTGAACTTTAATAAAATTCAGTGCACAATGTATACGGTTCTTGAACAACTGGTAAAACTATGCGACAGTTTCAGTCGTGGCTCACTGTTCAGTCTTGCATAACCGTAGTTAAACAGAAATTGCTAAAAGAACATTAGTTAATTTGATTTAGCTTGAAATGTTTGAATCGTTGAATAGATCACTTTCAATTTATTGCGTAAGGCGAGCTTAATATATTCAATGCCTTAAAAATAAAATATTATTTCAAAAATGTTTTGAAGAAATAATTAATTAATATACTAATAAAATAAATAAATATATTCAGAAGAATACAAAAGAATGACACCACGTTTGTTCTAGTCAAACTTAAGAATAAATTGCAAGAAAAACAAACACCGCAATGACCAAATGAATATCAAAAAAACAACTTCAGCTTTATTAACAAAAATCAAGAAATATATACAGAATATAAACTAAAATTATGTGAGTACTCAACAATTGAAAACATGTTTCGTGTTTTATAATATAAGAATAAAAGATGAAACACTTTGAAGAGTAAACATTTTTTTAACATCTGGATTTATATCTTGTACAAAGTATATTCTGATAACAATTAAATGCACATAAAAACATGTTTAGAACGTAAACAATTCCTAATGTGTTTTTACCTTGATGACTAGTAAAATATTAAGTTACATACAAATAATGAAACAGGTTTGTTTTGTAATTTGAACCTGACCTACAGTCAACTTTTTGCGATCGTTTGACATTTAACGTATCAAAACATGTAATTTACACTGTGCATAATTTCCACTAAACAAAACATATTAAATCTTATTTATACGAGGACTAGATATGTTTTATATATTTTCACTGTTCAATTTGATAGAATAGTTCTTCTTTCGTATAACAATCTGAGATTGATAGAAGGAAATGCACCATTTAAATTTTTTCAAAAATTCAAAACACAACATGCACTGCTTGAACCTTGTACACCTTGTACGTATAGACACCGCGTGGAATTGTCCTTTAAATTAAAGGATTAAATATTTATAATAGAAAGTAAATTTGCCACGTCTAAATTTGAAAGACCATTTTTTGTACAATTTGCGCTAGAACCGGTGCGTATTGAAGTTCTTTCTACTTAAAACAATTTTTGTAAAATAAAAACTAGGCAATGTACTGTGTGTTTATAGTTTTACACACTTTCTTATCTCCTTTTTTCAAAACAGATCCACAAGGATTTTTAATTTCAATATAGGGAGAGCGTTTAATTGTTAAGTGGTAAGGGTTAGGAAAAAGCGACGATTTAGTTTTAAAATAATTTGATCTTGACATGGTGTGTTATTTTACATAACATGCTTTTACTGGAAAAATTTAGAGCTATGAACAAACACCATAATCAAAACGATGTACCTGAAAACTTAAATCATTTTATTGTCTTTAGGAATCCTAAATAATAAAAAAGTTAAGAAATAAGACCATTAAAACTCTTTAATTTTAAATTAAAATAAATTATTCATCGTTTGAAATAGTAATAATTCTTCAAAAAACCCAATAATAAAGTAGCTCTATTATTTGAAAAAGATATGTGTAGACAGATAAAAAGTCTTAGAGACTGGTATCGATTTGAGTTGAAATTCATTTCACCAAATTGACTATTCGGTTGTAAGAAGACACTAGTCGCATTGTATGTAGCTCTAAGTACATCCTTGAAAGAATAATATACGCATTTTATTTTTTGCCCGCTGAAACAGACAATGGCGTACAAAAACGCTAGTTATATGGATGTTTTAGGTAATTATTCAAAGAAAACCAAAAGAAGAGTGATGACGCTGGTGATCCCTATTTTTACAGTTGTTTAAGCTCTCATATTGTGCCCAAAATTTTATAGAGTAGAATACATAATATACTAGCTAAACTCGGCCATGCTTCGCTATGGTTCAGTCTGATATGAAATGAACCTGAGCCGCGGCCAGCGACATGGACTAATTGCGGCGACCAGCGATATGCCTAACAAAATTTCAAGAATATGTGTTCCCATATTCCCGTCTTTCCGTATTCCCATATTCACATTTTTTCCCATATTTCAGTGTGCATTACGGCCCTTATTACCGTGGCCTGCGGTAGCGGTTTCGCCGCGACGAAGAATTTTACCTAACAACATTTTAAGAATATGTGGTCCCGTATTCCTGTATTCCCGTGTTCCCGAATTAAGTATATAAAAACACGTGCGTATTCGAATGCAACGTTGTGTAAAAAGTACAAAAATATGTGTTCCCGTATTCCCGATCTACACCAAACTTCATAGGATCACCCAATATGCTATGTTAAAGTTTTCCTTTCCGTTTGATCGAAATTGGTTTCGAAACCCATAATTTTTTGTTCCTTATTCCCGTGATCCCATATTCCCGTGTTCCCGATCTTCACCAAACTTCACAGGATTACCCGCTATTCTATGTTAAAAGTTTCCTGAAAATTTGATCGAAATCAAATTAATTTAAACACTTAGTTACAATTTATTTTTAAATATACTTTTAATATACACTAGCTTTAATTATTTATTTCAAAAAATGTATAATTGAATTTAATTCACTGCTTTGTTGATAGAGCGGAACTACGCCAAGTCTAAGCGAAAGTTACGCGACCAAACTAATTGAAACAGAATTTAAACTAGAGCGAACATCATCCACATTGTTATGTCTATCTCATGGTAAAATCAATTGCATATAGGTACTGTTAGCAAGGCTGCTAACCAGCGATATGCAAGGCTGCTAACAGTTTTCAGTGATTCAGTTCTAGATTTGTTTCACAAATCTGAAATTTTGACTTCAGAACTTAATTTTTCAAGAAAAGACCCAAAATGACTAGGCGCTGCTAACAGCAATATGATGAAGATGTCATATTTGTTTTTTCTTGATTTTATTTTATTTAAAACCTACTATATTTAATTTTGAAGAAGAGGTAATTGTTTGACCGAGACATGTCAACTATAAAACTATTATAATAACTAAGTAGGATAAAACCAGGTTAATTTCTTCCTTATAGTGCTTCACATTCTGCGCGAGATGGCGCATGTTGTTTAGGAATATTATTATGAATGTTTAATAAATTTGTAAACACCGGGCCACGGGTTTGTATTTCGTCAACAATATTCGTATATTGTCGGAATCCTAACGTACATTGTGCATTTCAGGTTATGCAAATAGATAATAATACACGGGAAATAAATTTGTTAACACCCGCCAAGTGTTCGGTTTCATTATTAGGAATTTGCATGTTAGACATATTTTGTTATTGTTACAATGCAAAAAAACATATCGAATGGAAAACTTCATCAGCAAAGTGTAATCTGAATTGTAATTTCTTATGTCTGTTGCATAATACGATACAACCCATTGCTTTAATAAAATTAGTATAAGTGACAAAAGTATACAAACGCCGGATTTTATTTATCAAAAAAAAAAACTTACAAATTCCAATTGATTGTTATTTACTGCAACATTAGAATGCATTCAAAGTAAAATAATCAATGTTTCGATGTATTTCCGTCATCAGAGCAATATTAATCTTTATAATAATTTTCTATAAATGAAGGTTACGACACTGGATATGTAGCAATCGTCGTCGCTACTTAAATTACGCGCGAGTTTATGAGGGAATGGACAAAAGTCGCTTTCATCACTAACAATTTCTGACACATCTAATAGATTAGAAGCTAATGAAGCCTTTTGTTTATTATGATCAATACTTATATTTTTAATTACTAGGAAATCTTGTTATCCACTTCTGCGTTTTTTGTTTCGCAAGTTGTTTATACAATTCTTTATACCCAGCCCTACACATCTGCAGGTCCCTTTGGAATTTCAAGGGTCGTGTAGGTCAGGAACATGAGTGAGAAAATGTTGTTCAATGTGAATGGCAAATTGCAAACCCTCGTGAATCAAACCAGCTGTACGTTGATGAATTCCGCCTGTATCTTCATATTCTTTATTACTGTTCTCACTGCCACAGCCATCTGTTAATTCAAAAAGTTCCTCGTCATCTAAAATGTTTTCAGTCAATAATTCTTCGATATCCGCAATTTGCATGTTGTCAAAGTCTTCCTTACCAATAGCATGTCATAAGTTCAAATTTCATAAAATTTAGTTGATTGTTGTACAGAACTTCCACTTTTAATGGATTCAAATTGCTTTCCAGCAAGCATTTAGGGTAGAAGCCCGCAGTTGCTTTATGGCAAAAGAAACAGCTCTAATACAATTCATAATAATATAACTTTTCCATGCTTCCACGACGTCAAGTTTTTTCTTCGATTGAATCCAAAATATAACGGAATGTTCGTTTTAAGTAATACGTTTTAAATGTTGTTATAATACCCTGATTTAATTACCAAATTAATGAAATTTTATTTGGTGGCAAAAATAGCTATTGAATATTCGAGTACAAGATGACTATGCGCATTATTGACAAGTAAATGTACTTTGAATTCAAGACTTTTTGTGCCACATATTTCTGGACTTCAGGAACAAAACATTCGTGAAACCATCTTTTAAATAAATCTGCTGTCGTCCATGCCTTTTTGGTTGCCATCCAATGAGCTGGAAGTTATTTAATGTTTTTGCCTTTCAAAGCCATTAATTATTAGTAGTGTTTATTTCAGTGTGTTTGTATGTAGGATGTATATTTTGATAGATCTCGATTTTAGGAATGATAACTTATGTAACGTACATAAGCATTATTTTCTTGCTTGTAGGCCTTGAAACTTAATCTCTCAACAAGTAATAGATTAATAATATAATTGTTTCTAGGAATCGTGTTAAAACAAATAATTCGTGTAAAAATAATGTATTCGTTCTTTCTTGGAACCATGTTATTTCAAAACCGTGTAAAAATAGAGTTGAGTGTATATATAAAGAAGGGTCGGGGGCAAGTTTCAAACTTGTACAAAGCTTTTACCCATTTCTTACTCATCTTATGTTTCAATTTTTAATTTGACTGCTGCCTTTTTACCATTGCATTTCTTTTTATCAAGCAGTTCATAATTGATTAGTGAGCAACTATTTATTTTCTATATCCTAAAAGAACACTATTGTTTCACATATAAATATTTTTATAAATTATATTCTAACAATATTTCGTTTCTTTCAAAATCTGTAGGTAGCACCAGCTGAATTAGAAGCATTACTGATAACTCATCCACAAATTAACGATGCCGGCGTATGCGGTGCGCCAGATGAAGAAGCTGGAGAAGTAGCCATGGCTTTTATTGCTAGGAAGCCGGGAAATAATTTAACAGAACAAGAAGTAAAAGATTACGTAAAAGGTAATAAATAATGCACTATTTGTTTCACCGTGAAATTATTTTTTGTGTTTATAAATAGTCTTTCAGTTTCACTCGTTTTCAAGAAAATTATCCCAGAGCGATAGATGTGATGCTACATGGGCATATTATCACGGTTGGACGAACTCATTTGGGTACCGATGAAACTCCAGTAGGTTACCATGCCAGTAAAATCTTGGGGCTGTGAGGGCGGAATTATATCTTTTTGTACAAAAATCCAAAAATCTTATAAACTTATTTCATTCATTTAAATTCCTTCAAATATAGCTGTATTAGATTGGTACGCATATCTAAATATATTGATTCTCTTTCCAGCACTCACAGAACTAGCGATGGGGATAGGGGTGTAGATGGGGAACGATGTTCCTTACACAAGGATGTTCGTCTTGTAGATCGCCAGGCCCAGACGCAAAGACCTTGAAAATGCCCAGTTTACCGAATTATAAAATTTTAATGTGACCAATTTAAGATATTCAGGTGCAATCTTTTGTGACATTTCTAAATATTTATATTCATTGCTCTTGAACTTAGAGGTCGTGAAATTTGGACATGTTATAAAAGAGACCATTAGTTATCGTTTATACGTAAATACAGTTTTGTACATGTTTGTTCCAAAATAGCACGTCATTCAAAATATTGGCTCACTGACTGTGTGCACAATAAATCAATATTGTAATTGACATGGAAAGTATAACAGATGGGCACATTTTGTAAACATACAATGGTACAATATTAGTTTTCGACAAAACTTATGCTACACAAAATCTTCTAAGAGGCTTGCGCTTAAAACTGTGAAGTGTTGAAACACTTGATTCATATCTATTTTTTAAAAATCTTACGTTTCGCTAATCTATGTAACAAAAATGAATTGCTGTTGGTAAGCGCATAACCTGAGAATAGTTGGCTCGATTTGGCTAATTTCTTTTTCAAAATGTTCCAAACAGTCCGCATAAGGTTCTTATGGAACGAAAAATGGGAAAAGTTATCCGGAAAATTGGAAAATTCAGGAAAAACTATTTGATAAGCGCGTTCACTTGAGAATGGCTGGATCAATTTGACCAATTTCTTTTTAAAAATGTTCCTAGCGGTCCGAATAAAGTTTTTACGGAAATAAAAATTGGAAAACTTGCAAGGAAAATTGGAAAATTCTGGAAAAACTTAAATCCGTTGGAGAAGGTATCACTTGAGAACAGCTGGATCGATTTGGATAATTTCTTTTTAAAAATGTTTCTATTACTCTGAGTAAGGTTTTCAGGGAAAGAAAAATTCGAAAAGTTGGAAAATTAAATGTGCAATAATCTATATGATAAAAATGAAATGCTTCTTGTTGGTAAGCACATCACTTGAGAACGCCTGGATCTATTCGACTAATTTCTTTTTAACAATGTTCCAATTAGTCCGAATAAGGTTTTACGGAAAGAAAAATTGGAAAAGTTGCAAGGAAAATTTGAGAATTCTGGAGAAACTGAAATCCGTTGGTAACTTGAAAACGGCTGGATCGAAAGAAAAATTGCTTGTAAAAGTGGAAAATTAAATGTGGAATAAATATATAAATAAAAATTAAATGCTGTTTGTTGGTAAGCGCATCACTTGAGAACGACTGGATCGATTTGGCTAATTTTTTTTTAAATATTCCTAATAGTCCGAATAAGGATTTTTAGGCCGTAGAGCTGTCGGCACGCATAGACAAATATGGGGACCAGTTGGGGAACAAAACAACGTTTGCCGGGGCCGCTAGTATTTATATAATTTAAACATGGAAAAAAGTTTTTTATACAGAGTAAAATTGTCCTATTTTTTAATTCTACGTTGTTTTCATTTGAGTCTTGTCGGCAAAAATCTTTAATTATGGCCCTTTGGGCTCATTTTGGAACTGAATGCACACGGAAAAACAGCTGGAAAATGGCCGACTTTATGTCGGCTGATACGTTGTTCGTGGTGTAAAATTATATAAATTGACTGAAAATTTAAATTTAAATGAACATTTTTCAATGACCATGTTTGAAAAATGTTCATTAACATTTGGCCAATTGATCCGTCCAAAATGGGTAACATTAGGTATAAGTCATAACTTATAGTACGAAAGCATCCTATTTCAAAAAAAAACCGGATACAAATCATTTCATTGTCATTTTCTAGAAGTACTCATCTTATTAGTTGAACTTCTATTGATGTTGCACTTATTAAGTCTTCCTTTTTTGATTAAATTAAAAAAAAGGCAAGTTATAAACTTGGAGCTCTGCAATTGGGACCGCCAGATTTGAATGCCTCCGGGGCTTTTCTAACTGTTCGCCCAACCCAGCATGTGATAACTTTTTTAATTTCCAGAAGTAAAACATATTTTTACGATACATAGACTACACTCCAGCCCCTGACTATCAACTTGTTTTTGTTGCTAATTTTTTTCTGATAATTAGTAACTACAAAATAAGGCCTAGTACACATAACTTATGTTTTATGCCGTACGTCTTACAGCGGGTCAGCCATTAAAATTCGGTCTATATAAATATACGGTACTCAACACAATGCTCTTATGGTCTTATGCAAACCATAAAGCTGCGTTTACATTTGCAAGTAACTCGCATGCAAGTGAACAACTCGTATATGATTTCGCATGTGTAAACGAGAGCTCGTAAGTCGTATACGAGTTAGTGCAAAAGTCGAAAGGAATCCGACTAGCGCTACGAGTGAATCAGTTTCTTATATTTCTAAAATACCGGAATATAATTTATCGGGAGAAGACCTCGACTAATTTATTGAACTTTAATATAACTTGACTTATTTATGGGATGTACGATGTACAGAATATAGGGATCTTAATGCTATGAGTAAAGTATATTCTACAATGGCTGATATTTTGAATATATCAGTAGAAGTTGTAAAGAATAAAAAGATAAATAATTTACGTTCGACATATAACGATGAGAAGAAAAAAGTTCTTGCATCTCACAAAACAGGTGATTTTAAATAGAAACAGGTTTTATTTAATTGAATAACTATTTTTTGATTTTAGATGCGCGAACAGAAGATATATATGTACCGTCAATCATTCTGTAGATAATCTCTCTTCAATTCCCAAATCAACTCATAATTGTAACGAGTGTTTAATCCAAATTCGCTTTTTTCTATTAACAATATTTTTATGTTTTTGTTTTCCCTTCATTATTAATAGTAAAATTCCTGCCATAGCTGCACGCTTTTTCATTAGGCGCCATTGTTAGTATAGTTTAAGCTTTGACATCACGATCATGGGTAGTAATTATTTCCTGTGACAAATGTTGACAAAAGAGAATGTTATCTCTAGGTTTATCTGAAATTTGTGAATTTTGCTATTTCGTCAATTGCAAGTAATTTAAATACTGACATAACCCAACATAACTCTAACCTAACCCTGACATAAGATTAGGGATGTAAGGTAATAGATTAAAAAACATAAATTACTTTAAAAACAAAAGAAATGAAAAAAAAAATTAAAATGCTATATCAGGATTGGAACCCAGGCTAGTCCTCGACTTTAGCATTTAGGCTCTTATAAGCAGGCTACATAAGTAGTTTTCGTTGCATATTCATCATGACATCAAGGATCTAAAATATTTTACTGCGATGAGACTCTCGTGTAGAAAGGGAGATGACTGCTTCGCTGCACCTTTCATCTGGCAACTGCTAGCTACGTATACAATCCAAAACGAATACACAAATTTAAGCGTAGCGTTACATCATTGCGTTCTATTTTTAACTGAGAATTTCAATTCTGCCCAGTATTCATTGCCTAGAACATTTTTTTACTTCTATAGAGAAATGCGCTAAACATTTTGATTAAAAATATTGAATTGTAATTGGAAAAAATTGACAGCGGTCATTTGAAAATCCAACATGGCGGACGACAGAGCATTTCCGTTATGGGACTTAATGGGCGCGAAATTTGAATTCAAAATGTAACTAGACTTAAAATAAAAATAACTAGATTTGTAACTATATTTTTAACTATATTGTACGAGGGTCAATATAAAAATAATATATAGGGTGTATCAACTAATTTTGACAAAAAAAAAATCTTTTATAAAACCGCGAAAGTTATTTATTTAAGTTTCCTTACCGCCTTCTACCAGTGACAGGAACAATGATATTAAAACAATTTAAATCATTATTAAGAGACCAAGGAAAATCATTTCTATCGAATCCAAAATTGTTAAATTCCTTTTAGTGGAACTACATGCTTCCATTTAATCTTTTCGAGAGATAACTACATTAAAAAAAATTATTTTCAACAAATTCAAGTTTGCAAAATTCGGTTAAGCAAGTCGAACTTACGAGCGTTTGTTCATATTAGGGTTCCCACTTCCATTCTCCTCTTACATAATAGACATGATAGAATACAAATGACATAACAGAACAATAATCAGTTTACGTTTTGGTGCTTACGTATGGCATCTAGCGGTCGTCCTACGATTCTCTAATTCGCAGGATTTTCTCTTGGCCACTTTAGATCTTGAAACTTTTTTCCTGAAGTGTACTGTAAATGGTTCTTGAAATACGGCCTAAAACCATTATTAATGGGATAACGAGTTATGATACGGCTACTAGCTGCATATGAATAATACACTAATGTTCATTAGTGTTTTTTACTCATACATACTTAAAATCATTTATATAAATACATATAAAATTCTTCTCGAGTAATTTATAGAGGATATTGTATCGAGATTCTTCTACAATGATGATTTCATGCGTACTTTATTCATACATCTATAGAGCTGGCATATACAAACTAAACGATACTCACAAGAATAATTATTATTCTCTAGTGATTAGTAAGTGTATAATACTTGAAACTTAACTGGCGACTTAGAATGGGATTTATTAAAAAGAAAAAGATATAATTAACGTTAAAAGTTAACTATACATTAAACAACATAATGAAAGTAGCAAACATTTAAATATTATTACAAACATTCAAAGTGGTCAGCTTCTCGCTTTCTAAATGCTTCAAAACGTCTATATTTCGCTACTCATGTACGATTTTTTAAATCTTCAATCCTATGAATAACACATCCTGTGAATAACGAAGAGATAATAAATTCGTTGGTACAATTTATATTACAGATGCTGATAATTTTGTGAGTTAATAATGCCAATGAGTACATAGTGCCACTGAGTGAAAAACGTTTCATGCACAAAAATGATTTTACATAAAAACATATTAATTTTCATTAATTAAATTAAATAAATTGTTAAAAATCTGTGCGATATACTTCATCTTCATGAAGCATGATTGAGATTAATTTGATAATAATGCTGCCAAAATTTGATAGATTATTGTATTTTTGGTAGTATACATGATCTCAATGCATTGATCCGTTTATTTTAATCGAACATAAGCACTTAACCACTGCGTACTATTCCACATAGGTTCGTGTTTAAAAAAATACGCACTGACGCAGGGACATAGGTGTGCCTTCATTCGTTGAGATATCTTAATACCAATAATTTTTTTTTTTAATTTCAGAACGCATCTCGCACCCTAAGAGGCTTCATGGCGGCGTAAAATTTATTGAGCGTATTCCTAAAAGTCCTAGCGGTAAAATTCTACGAAGCGAATTAAAAAAAATAGCACGAAGTCTAGTATCGAAGCTATGATGTTTATATACAGCCTTTAAAAAAAAGTTCAATGTATTCATTATTATCTATTGTTTGTAAATAATACAATAATTTAAATTACTAATATTAAATATAAATTCTTTGTATATATAAATTTTAGCAAATAATAAAACATCTTTTTATATGTAGTTAATATTTTATAATTTATATGTAAGCTTATATCCATTTAGAACACATAAGTGCGGTTTTCGCTATTTTGTGAAATTCCTTATCCAAAGTAACTAGAATTGAAAATTTATAAAGCATATTTTAGAAACAAATTCGTTATGTTCGTAAGCATTTATAAGAAAAACAAAACAAGTATACTTACAAATTTTATGTTGTCCTTGCATTGGATAAAAAAGTGGTAATATCACTGGATTTGAACAAATAAATACATAGGGACTGTCACTTTCGCCATTTGGATATATTTCTCTATATTCGCTTTGACTTAAACAATCATCAACTGTAACACATCCTAATAAGCATCCTGTTGGATACTTTTTTGGAAATGCTATAAGAGGATCTGTAATAAAACTTTCGGTAAACTTTGGGCTAAAACTTTCGGTTATATATTCTAAATTGTAAACCAAATTGTATATTTTGCATTATATATTCACAAAATCCCCTTTTATTCCTACCCTTTTCCTACCAGTTCATCACTTCCACTATCACTATTACTACATAAACATTACAATATTGTCAATTAACATATTCTAACTCTCATAAATAAATGCTGATTTAATTATGCGCCAACAATCACTATCTTTTTAAAATATATGTCAAAGACAAACTTTAAAACAGTTTCTGTGACTACCAACAATATATCATATTTCAGTTTATATAGATTTTGTATATCTTACTTTTCTATTTTTTTATGAATTTACTTTTATTATGTACAAACTTTTATTGTACTGTGTTATATAAATAAATAAATAAAAAATAAGACAACAGCTGCCTGGAACATAATAGACGCAAAAAAGTCCTGGTCTAGAAAGGATGAATCTGGAAATATATCAGCTGATGGCTTCAACAGGTACTTCGTCGGAGTGTCTGACGAAATAATAAAAAATTTAAACGAGTAAAGCCCGTTTCTATAGACCTTAGCATTCCACAAAACTCCTTTGTGGAATGCTCTGCGTTCCTCAAAATTTACCCTGCGTGAAGCTACATTTATTGAAGTCCGAGACATAATCATTGAAATGAAGAGAAACTAGAGCAGGGATGTATATGGTTTAAGTACTGATCTATTAAAAGCTATAGTAAATGATATCTATATCCCTCTGACGAAAATAATAAATATGTGTATAAGATACAGTACGTATTCTGATGACTTTTAATTGGAGTATGTTATACCAATCGAGTGTACCAGGAAATTTCAGGCCTATATCGACCATACCGACTCTTTCAAGAGTGCTCGAGATTTACGTGAAAAAACAGCTATATGTATATTTTGAAACAAACAACATCTTAAATAACTCGCAATTAGGTTTTCGTAATGGTAAATGCACAGTCCAAGCAATCATACAAATAGTGGATACTATCAGTGATGGATTCAACTCTAGAGAATTTATATCTGCCCTGTTCTGCGACTTGTCAAAGGCTGTATATCAAATAAACTACTTGCCAAAAAGCTTGATGATTATGGTTCTGATCAAAATTTTGTACCGCTTATGGTCTCATATTTGACGGACTGCATGCAGGTGGTGGGACTGAATGGTGAGATATCCGGTACTCAACAGGTATCGCATGGTGTGCCTCAGGACTCAATTCTTGCGCCCGTATTGTTCTTAATTTACATAAACGCCTTGGAGGAGTATCTACACACATTAGACATGGCGGGCATCTATTTTCCTGATGACACAAGCATCTTCACGAACTATGTGAGTCAGGAGGAGGGCAGGGAATTTCAGGCACGATCAAAATTATTGTGCAAAATTGGTTTGCGACAAATAATCTAACCCTAAATCTCGCAAAAACACAAAGTGCGGTATTCGGTATGAGAAGGCTAGAGGATGCTACCAAGATCCTGAAGAAGCCAAAGGAAAGCCGAGAAATCTACTCAGAAAAACAATTCACATATTAAATTATTTTTAGCTTTACAACACATTGTCAGTAAATTAAAATTGTCAGCGAATAGAAGCATATATATGAAGTTATAAATATTATAGAATAATAAACAAAAATTATTTCAACATGTTATTGCGTACATCACTCTAGTGTTTAAGTACGTGCAAAGCAAAATAAAATTTTTGGGTATATACCTTGGCCACACCACATGACTTGGAATTCACAAGCTGAGATCTGTCTGCTAGCTACTAACTACAGTTTGATGAGAAACTAGCTACATCCCTATTCTTACTCAGGATGTTAAAAAACAACGTGCACTTGGACGTCATGAAAATAGTCTATTTTGGGTTCTAGGTATGGCATCCTGATCTGGAGGCACTCATCACAGGGCCTGGACCTCTTCAGATTGTAAAGAAAGGCTGTTCATATGGTTGCAGGAGCAGGTTACAGGGACGAATGCAACCCCATATTCAAGAAATTGTATATTATGACTCTGTCTAGAATGTTCATATATTAATGTTCAAAATACATAAAAGGGGAATACGATCGTGGTGCACTGACTGCAAAGTGATGTGCACAGCTACCATACACGGCATAAAGACCATCTGGTACTTCCTTTTTGTAGACAAAAAAAAACACGCAAAATGGAACATGATTTTGGGCGCATAAATTTTTCAACGCCTCCCTCCACGAATAAAAGATTTACCACTCAAAGAGTACCTAGCGATAGTAAAAAGTCATTTACTGTACAAATGTTTTTATACTTTCATGAATATCTAAACGAACCACCGCAATGGAGTCTGAATGCTTGTTGAAGACGGTATAAATAAACCGATCAAAACTATATACCCTGTGCTTAGTATAAAATTTGATAAATAAAACCACGATATGTATTAAGCATGTAATTTTTAATGTGTTATGCCGTATATTTGAATATAAAGTTACAAGTGTGCTTATAAATTGTATTCTTATTGATGTATTTATAGTTTATTAGGCGAGTGTAAACATGAAAATGTAGTTTTGGCACAATAAAATTTATCTTATCTAAAACAAGCTTTGTGACATGGTCTTAAACTTGCTAACCGCGTTTTAAAATTCAAACGATCACCCTTGCTTAAAGAATATATTAAACGGAACACTGACGTCTGCTACTAATGACTTTGAAAAAACTTATAAGCTCCCCAATAACAGTGTTTTCGGAAAACGCATGGAAATTGTGGTATGGGATTATTTACTCTGTAAAAATTGGAAATATTCATGACAAAGATCAAAGAGAGAGATTTGTAAAAGAACTTTCAACATCATTCAAAGGAAGTGCCAGAAATATGTGAATTCCCATGAATAATTATTTTTCTAACTTACCTCTTGCAAAACACTTATTGTCATGGATGATGAAAAGAATAAATGATGATGAAAAGAATAAGCCTCACATGATCACTTGTTATAATAACTACAAAACTGTCGTTGATATAATAGATCAAATGGTAAGTTGATACACCACACATATTAGACTAAACGTAGACACTCTTGCTTCATATATAATTTATTATGAGAACAACAAAATGATCCAAAAGAAAACTAATCAGCGATGTACTTTCTTGCATCAACTGAGTGAGGAACTGGCAAATCGTTCCGTGAATGGCCAAATAATACGCAACTACAATTCAATAATTGCGATTGTGAGCGTGATCGAGCTACAGCTTGCTCCTTTTATTGCTTCTGAAGAAAAAAATCAACGTTGATACAGCAATGGCAGGAAAAAATGACGGGTTCTTGTCATGTCATTTTTCATTTCTTCACGGGCGTGCCCGCTAAGCACATGTATTTTAACATCATTTAGTTTAGATGAAAAAAAATTTTTTTAATAGTGCGGTTTTAGCTTCTAAAAGAGTAAAATAATAAGGATTTAAAGGCTCAGGTCGGAATTTCAATTTTTATTCAAGTTATAACAAAAAATACGACAAGGTGGACACCAGAGTGTGTACATAAGGGTTAAAAGTTAAATTAGTTTAGGGATGTGGATATGCATTAAGTGTGAAAGCAAATACTTTTGAAAAATAATTTAAAAAAACGTTTTTGTCAATCTATTCTGTATTATTTTACTAGAATCAGCGTAAAGAGAACTACCCTCATGCATAATATAGCAAAAATATATAAAAAATAGGATTACTAACACTTACCATTATACAACTGTCGATACATTTCTTCACAAGCTAAAATATCTTCACATTCGGGTTCTTTAGCAGCCGCAGCAATCCAAAGGCGCCCCCTATGTTCTGTCTTCCAGGATCTTCCTTCATGACTAAAAACAATGTACAAAACGGAAATTTTACTACCTTTTATTGTTAGTAGAACGTGAAAAATGTTATTCTGACTACGAATGTACGTAGCTAGGTCTCAGAAACGAATCACCGTACAGCTTTTGGGAAAAAATATTTTAAATGGGTATCAAAAATTATTATACAATAATTTAGAGCTTCTAAAATATCCACTTTGCAGCATAATACCAAGGTAATTCAACATGCCTATTCTGCAAAACAGATACAGAAACGACAAAACACATTAGCAACATCGAGAAACAGCACCCGAAAGCAGACGTAAGGTTTCATAGAGAATTAATACTGCTTGAAAATGGCAAAAAAAGGCAGGAAAAAAACATATTTTAGGTTGAGATGTCAAAGGGATCCATTCCCGAACCTCTTATACAATAATAATAAATAGTACATTGAAACGAGGAAACTTGTCATCGTTCTGATTTAGTTCGATGGTAGATAGTTTTGTATGCTTGATACTTGTAAATAATTCAGGATGGCTAAATTTTGTGAAAGTTGTTATTATGTAACAGCTTTGTTTGCTAGACGAAATAAGCTGGAAAAAAAGAGGTAGTCGCCTACGGATAGTTTTACCATAAAAAAGTGTTACAATAAAAATTTAGAAATAATCATTGATCGTGGATTAAACCCTATTGTGTTTAATTAAATCTTAAACAAATACTTTTACACACACATCTGAAGTCATCGACCCACGCAGCAAGCGTAGTGGGTGAGTGGGGTGATGCCGTTGTCAGTGTATGTGTCAGTAAATTGATTTGATTGGGAATTAATCAATAGATATTGAAAGCGTACCGTATGATACTGTATAAGTATGAGTGACCGCTCAGAAACGAGTGACCGCACACAGACCGCATAGAAACGGATAGTCAATAATGAAAAATTTTAAGGTGTAAGATGAACCCTTGTCAGTGAGTGTCTTCAAAATAAAATCATGAATTAAACTAAATTAAATTATAATTTATTATAAATTAAATTATAAGTATCACTAGTTAAATATAAGTATCACTAGTTAGATATGGGGCATAATTATGCACAGTATTTGATAACAAGTAAATGATTCGTTTAAGTTTGAATTCTTTGAATAAAATAAATTAAATTGATAGGCAACAAGTTAATTTATTGAGATAAATTAAAATAAAGTGAAATGGAAATGGTAACAATTAATAAGGTAACAGTGCATGATCTAAATTAAGTTGGTGATGGTACGAAACAGAAAAATGTAAGTAGAATAATTTTATAAATACGTTGGGAATTTATTTGACGAACGTTATGTTGATTAATCCATTATTTTATTTGTATCTAACATTTAACCAAGTCTAATAGATCATTTAAGTTTATGCATCTCTTTTATTTAATCAGCCTTGATTCGTAGAAGTCAATTTGTGGTTGTTAAAGGTTGTGCATTACCGTTAAACTCTGTAGATAAATTTATGATTGAATCCGAAAGGTACGCACCACGTTCGCAATTGCAAAGTCTTGTGTATTATTCTAAACAGTGTCGGGAATCTGGGGATTATAACTGCATTTCATTATAATCCCGAACAAAACTGAAGCAACAAAAATTATAGGCCAATTAGCTTGACATCAGGTTAAAGCAAGAGGCTGGCAACTGATGATTTTTGGCCATTTTTTATCGGATACTCGAAGCTCGATTCAAAGCTCAATGCTAGAGGTATGAGGCTACCAGCTGATCAAATATCTGTATGTATAAAAAAAATAATAGTTGACAAAATTTCCGAACGCAAGAATAGCCGCCATTTTATTGAAACCTATAAGGTCCTAAAAGGTTACTAGTGCTGTAACTTGCATGGTCTCTTAACACAAAAAAAAACGCTAAATTTCAGTTGAGAGGTTACAATTTGAAATTAAAAATGAAGCGATGTCGTAAGAATTCGCGAAAACTATCAAGACTAACAGAAATTTTTTGTTTAAAGGTAAATTCTATTAAATTCTGATGAATCAGAATTCTAAGAACTCAAAGCTGCCCACACTGCAGTAATAACAATATAAATTATTTGAAATCTGGCATAATGGGGCACCAAATATTAAAATATTATGTACATTACATATAAAATAGTGTTTCCTGACACTGTCTAATGATTAGTTTCTATCATTTTCGCCGATGTTAACACATAATAAAATATTTAAAAAAATTTATAATGGTAAAAAAAATTAATTACGAACTTAGATCAGAATGTAAAAATATATAAGAGTTATAGAAAACATATAAAAAACATACAACATGTTAAAAAACAAAAAATGTTCATACATTTTAATTCCGGCAACAAGTAAACTAGCCCAGGGTTGATGCATGCTGAGACACATTCCTTGATCTATGCTTTCTAAAAACTCGTTATTCGCTATTCTGTATTTGTTTGAGCTGCTTGGAGAATTTGTCTGATATTGCGGCATTGACAGATTTAAAGTGCTTGGATCATCCATCTACAAAATATTATAAACGAAAATAAATTCAAGTTCATATTTAAGAATTTTTAACTTAAATTTAACATCTCAAACATGATTAAAAAAATGTAGAAGTAAATGTTGAAAAGAATTACATCTATCTCCCTTCTAAACAGATTTTTTCTATATGATTTGTGAAATAACACGTTCCAAAAAAAAAAACAAAATTTCACACACATTCTAATAAAATTTTGTAAAAAAAATATTTTGGAAGTTTTTACTTCGTTACTACTGCGTATAGTGTAATCGTTTAGATTGTGAATATAGTTTCAACACTTTCGGACCATCTTCATACAGGCTAGGGATTCATATGGGTTCTATTATTGGGGTGTTTTAGGTGACCATATTGGGTCTACGAGGGATTGGACTTAGTGGTGTTAAACTACAAGAGGACAGCACACGGCTACCATCTCTTAGGGTCCACATGGGAATAAAACTTCTCCGTGGAATGGAAGAAATTTGTGCTCAAGAGAAAATCGAGGAAATTTCTCGAGTAAGATTAGGATGACATGAACTTTTTACGCCGTGGTCGCACATCAGAGGCCGACACCGTCGACCGAAAATATATAAGGAAAAAGTTTAGTAGACCGGGACTTAGAATTTTGTTAAATTTGAAGTAGTTGTCACAAGTATTGTGTAGATGTTGATCACGAGTTTTTATATTTACTTGTGTAATAATAAAATTTATCGTAGGCGGTTTAATCTTTACAAAAATTTTACCCATCACCTTATATTTATTTATATTATGGGACAACCAATTCTTTATTAATAATTTTCAAATTAGTATGATTTATTAAATGCTATTGAGTAGATATTTTATTTATTTCCGTTTGGAAGGAAAACTATGTTGTATCCAAATTAATATTTATGTAATTAAAATAAACTTAAATAAGTATATGTTTTATTATTCCCAAATTTATTAACCCTATTTAATTGTGATAGTATATGTAATGAATTATTTTATTGTGAACAATAGTGTTTAAAACCCTGAGGCGTTTTATTTTAATTCATGAACCGGATTTGTTAGGCTTTGGCCTTATTCAAGCAAGGGCTCTAATAATTATTGTTAAATCAGAAAGTGTAATCGTGTATATATAAAGATAAATAAATAAACCTTTATTTGGCATAAACAAGTTGTGGATCTTAAACATAAATGCATATACTACAAACAACTCAAAACAAAGAAAAAAAAACAAAATAAAAAGAAAGAAATAGAATACAACAACCTAACAAAAATATTACTCAAAAAAATATCGCTTCAAATTTTTTTCTTTCTCCATCCTTCCACTTCCTTCTCCCCTTTCCTCCTTTCTTCTCTTACCCTTTAAGCCTAAACTGACAAAACTGGTACTAAATTAAATTAAATTTAAAGCCCCTATATTCCTATAAAGGTCCAGGCAGCAGGTAAGTCTTTCCCTCTTCCCTTCCTTTTTCTTTTTCCCCCTTTTTTCCCTTCCCTTCTACTCGCTTCCGTCCCCTGATTTCCTCCAATACTTCCACTCTAATTTATTCCGTTTACCGCTCACCTTCTTTTCCTCCCTTCCTCAATAATTCTCTTCATTACATTTAAACCTCTCACTTAGCCAACACTTATATAAACCAACTTCTTGCAACACTATTTCACTCTTATTACTTCTATCCAGTCCCAACATC
>WYDF02166574.1:4888-22236 GCA_009867245.2 Adranes taylori
GCTGCATTCATTACAAATACTTTTAAAATTTGGATGTATGAAATCAGTGTCCCTTTTCCACAAAAGTCGCGGTGTGGAGTTCGAAATTTGTTTTGTTGTTTTCAAGTTCCTTTGCAGAACGCAAAAAGAAGATTGTCTACAGCTTCCTAGTCACTGCTGTTAATGAATTGGGCATCTACGTCTTCTTTCCCTCTAACAACGAAATCCTCGGCATCCTCAATTTCAATGTCTCATTATCATTGGAGATCCGAACATTCGGGTCATCGTCTTGAATAAGATTCAAAATATATAAAAATAACATATTGCATATAATAATTGATTAATTAATTACCGAATAAATAAAAACAAACTAAACTCTCGTTGCGATGGAACAGAGACAACTGACTACACTGGAAAAGCGTCAACACTACACTAGTTCACACTACAGTCAGTGTTGCTGAATTGTCTCGCTGCACCGGAAGTACACAAAACGCAACTCACGAAACGTGTGACACAAAGCGCGCCCGTGTTCAAACTCTCACAAATGTCAAGTTCACAGACACGTGATAGTATGCGCGCAAATTCAAACCTTTGTTTGCGTGCGTGTATGTGAGTGTCATTCTGTCACAAATACACATCTAGATTTTATTCGTGTATTAAAATATTTTACATTAAAATGTCGCGACCCCAAAATTTTACAAAGTGACCCCATTTGGGATCAAGATCCATAGTTTAGAAGCTCTGCTCTAGTGAATGGAATGAAAAGGAATACTTTAAGCCACAATAACACTACGGTTGACGCTTAGTGATACCCACATTGGTTAGATTCACACACTATAGTGATGTAGGAAGTAGGAAAGGTAGAACTAGAAACAAAGCAAATATAAATACATGCAATTGAACAGTGTAAAATATATTGAAACGCTTACCAGGCGCTTAATTAACCTGCGGTAGGTCGCTGACTGTCGCTGCTGCTCACATGCTTGGTTGGTCTTCCGCTGTTGCTGGAGCTTTGAGATCATGAAGTGTAGTAAAATATACTATGCAAATACGCGGTATTTTTAGGCGTGAGCCTCCACAGAGTCTTTGTTTTGTTATACGGGTCTCTATGTAGTCACTCATACATTAATTATTCATACATTTCAATGCAGCCACACGAGTTTTCACACGTCAGTGAGCCAATACGTATGTCTATCAATATTATTTACATTCCCTACTCTGATCTCGTAACGCTATATGCGTTTCTATTATCGCACAGCTATTGTGTACTAAGCCTCGAATAATAACTAAACCTATCTTTATCTTGTTATTACTGTATCCTTATTTAATGTGTTAGACGTGAGGTCCTCCGTATATTTTAATCATATTTACATTTTATCTTATAAACGGGTTTCTTTCCAGTAGCGTGCTGTCACAATTTATTTAGTTATTTAGTATAATCAATTTATTTAGAGTTATTCAGAACAACATGTATTTCACATAAAGTTGGCATTAATTGACATCCGCTTTGGAGTTTGGTCCTCTGTCCGAAACATTATTGTTTTCTCCATATTGTCCATTGCAATATCTCTGACGTATGCAGTTTTGCTCGTACTCGTACTAGTCCCAGCTGGTATACTCTTTTTAATTGAGTTTTCATTTTCTCTTATAGTACATATTGTAGCTTCATTCATGCTATCTAATCTAGCAACATCTATTACACTTTCTGCATTTTGTGAACGATCTAAAACTTTTATTTTCGTTGCTAAAAATTTTATCGGTGGATTACAGACCTAATGACAACAAAATGTGACTTGTGGCAATAGATTTCATTGAACGCATGTAATCATATTGCGGTTAATTCACAAAATAGCGCTATATTCCAATTTTCTTATATTAATTAAAAGATCAGTACTTATTAAAGAATATTAAATATAATAAAGAACCACGTTTGGAAAACTTGTGAATTGGCTACAATTTAAATTATAATAGTAATAGAATGGATGTTTCACGAAGATATGGTAACTCTGTTATATACTGATATAAATAAAAACAGAAATTAATTAGAATCATTTGTCTTTGAAAACATTTTGCTCAAGCAGGAATCGAACCCGGCTCTCTCAGTTTCCGGTCGGGTATTTAGTCCACTACACTAGCGAGGTGCGAATTTTCAATGTACAAAGAACCTTATTCATCAAGTCATAGTTTTCGTGTCATCCGGAAGGTGTCACTGCTGGTCTCATATTGTACTTATTTATATATTAATTTCTGTTTTCATGCCTTACTGGCTTGCTAGAAGAGTAGAATTTATCTGTCGACATTTACAGTAAATGTACTTATATACTCTTTATTCCAGAGTTAAACCTAAAATGGAAAAGACATGTAAATCAATTAAAAGAACTTGTGCCAAATTTCACTGATTTTTCTTTAGCAAATATCAGCGAAACTGAAATTAATATTGTGAAAGGTAATACAGCGTTAACACATTGTTCACTTCTAAGAAATAACAATCTGAAAGATAATTTAACAAATAATTTAGAAATATAATAAGATTAGTTAATAATTTATTTGGACCTAGAAGAAATATTAAATTCCCTAATAGATATTTATAAATATTTAAATAAGTTACCCAATTATTTAAAAAAAATTAAAGAATATAGAATTTCAGATACATTAACATTTAGATTTTTGATATATTGTAATGTATTTAAGTACCTCCACTTTACTTACTCATATCTTATCAATGATACAACGTGAGGCAGTTATATGTTTATAATATACATTCAGATATATGCATGGTATTACATTATTCGTTCACCTGCGTTCTGCTATATATATATATATAATGTCATTATAATCAATTAAATATCTATCTATCTATATTAGATATAATATTATAAGCATCAGTATGTGTTATTTAATTCACATAATAAAACATTACGTCAGTCTGAATTGGTAATTTTGAATTGTGCGCAATTAATATTAAGTCTGGTGTACCACAAGGCGGTCACTGTTTTCCAATTCTCTTTAATTTATCGATTAATGATATTTTAATCATTCTAAATGTTTGCCAAATATTGATTCCACTTATCATGAATACGATCCTGTTTGACTTTATTTAAACATACCATTGTTAGCCAAATGACTTTATTTAAATATACCATTGAAATGTTTTTGATGTATGTTCTGTTCATGGTTTGTTGAATGGGAAGATTGATTGTGCAGAATTGTTATCTTTAAACAGTTTTAATGTTCCTGAAAGATATTTTGAGTTTCCACAACAGTTTTTTTTATTCAATTCCATTCAATTAATTATAGAAGACACGCTCCATTTTATCGTAGCTTAGGTACAATTAACAACTTCAAATTAGATTATTCATAATTCTTTGTATAATTTTCCCATGGAAGCGCTTAGTAAACTCAACCTCAAACTATTATGGTTATTTGGTATCATACTTACTCTTGTTTTCAATTATCAGTAATATTATACTGTATTTTACATTTGATTTAATGGAGATTCCCGTTTACTTCAACAAATAAATATATTGGTGCTAACGTGTAACCGTTAGGAGTGAATTGTGTACCGGTTTTACTACGGCCGGTTTACCACGGCCAAAAAGATATTTGCGGTCACATTCAAAGCTCACGTGACACATGCTCGACGCATAAACCATTTGACATATGGAATTAAAACTGCCACTTAGCGCCATAAATATCAAGTATATTTTAGAATTAAGGATTGACATTGTGGATTGGATTGAGATTGTGGTTAAAAATGTTCCTTTTGATCATATCCAGTTTATTTTCAACATTTATTTTTGAATTTGATTTTCTTAACGACGTAAAAGCAAAAAACATGTGAAATGAGGGATAGCTATAAACAAAAGCGCATGTAAAATAAATTTTCTGTGATAAAAAAGGTTAACTATATTTAGTCTCATAAATACTTCTTTTTTTAGAAACAATTTTTGAAAGCTGTAACAGACCTTGCCGGGAGCTGGATTTTCCTATGAGATGCAGAGTGAAAATTGTATTGGACACTTTCAGGGCGCGTCACGGGTAATGCTATACTTAAATAATTTTAATTCATTCTGATAATTTTGTAGAAGTACGATGTATGCTATATGTTGTACGAGGTATGATCAGATAATACGCGGAATATTTAAATATCGTGGGTTGTGGAAAATTGTTGTTATCATTTTATTGGTAGGTATATCCCAGGACATAAGTTAACAACGACGGTAATGTTGGTAACCTAGTTTATTGCTGGCTATTAATCAGGTTACTTGTGTTTTAGTGTTACGGCGATTTTTCAATTGTGAAAAAAATGGAACTAAGGATTTGCTTAAGTTTTGTGTTAAGAATTAAATAAAGTGTAGCATAGTGATGGAGCAATTAATTGTGGTCCTTGGTTACAAGAGTCTCTAAGAGGCTGGCAAAGCTGCTGGGAGTAATGAACGTCATGGGCCTCCTAATACATCAATAATTGATAATAACTTCGAAAGGTGGAGAAAATAGTTATGGGAAATCGCCGAAACACTATCAAAAAACTTGCTGAATTTGTTGGCATTTGATTTGGCTCTGTCAAGCTATTATAACAAATGTTTTGGGCATGAGACAAGTAGTAGGAAAATATGTTTCTAAATTGTTGAATTTGCTTAATGAAATCATCGACAAACCAGAATTGCTTAAACAATTCGCAACTGGTGAAGAAACATGGGTGTATGGATATAACGTCAAAAATAAGATCCAATTTTCCCAATGAGAGCTTTTTGAAGAGGCAAAAGCGAAATAGATCGCTATGTTTGCTTGAATTAAACAACTTAAACTTAATTTGCTTGAATTAAGGTTTTCTTCGAAATGTTTTGACATTTCAACAACAAAATATGGTTAGCTTGTAATTTCTTTGTTGGTTTTCCTTAAAATGTTTTGCACTTTAAAAATAATAAAATATGTTTATCTTGCAATTTTGTAATAATGAAACCCAACACTTGCCCAGTGTTTACAAATTTTTTGGTTCTACTCACTGAAGGTTCTACCATTATTTCTTCGGCATTAATGGCATAGTGTGTACCATGTGTTCTTGCCACCAGGCTATTTCACCATGCCACTAGTTTCATACCGTTTACGTAAAGAAATCAGAAGAAACATCCGAATTTGTGGCAAGACAACTCCTGGCGATTATATCACGATAATGCACCTCCGCACACTTGACTTGTTCGGGAATTTTATGCAAAAAATAACACCGTAATGATTTTGCAACCTCCAATTTTACCCGACATGGCATTCTGCGATTTTTTCTATTTCCGAAGATAAAAGAAACCGTGAAAAATGAAATATTGCAGATATTCACGAGATCAGGATAGAATCTCTAAAGCAATTAAACGCCACATCAAAATTGAATTTAAGGCTTGCTTCGAAGAGTTGTAGAAACGCCGAACGAAGTGTATTATGTCCAATAGGAATTACTTTTAAGGGATAAATGTTAACATTGAAGAGTAAATAAAGATTAGGTATTCGAGAAAATGATTATTCCGCGTATTATTTGATCATGCCTCGTATATTTCATAGACATAATGGAATACAATGGCATCTTTATCAAATTTTATTTTATTACATTTATTTATTTACTTATTTCTCAATTAACTGACGTTTTATTTAGCGCGTAGAATTATTATAGATGTTTATATTTTTAGTGACGATTGTATCACGACTAACTACTCGGTCTGTGACAATATAACAAATACTGGACAAATACATGGTCATGTACTGGCTAATAAACTATTACCTGGTCCGACAATCCAAATCTGTCATAACGATGTGGTTATAATCGATGTAATTAATAAACTTCCTGGTCACGGTGTTGCTCTCCATTGGCATGGTCAACGACAGAAAGGGTCCCAATTTATGGACGGCGTTCCAATGGTTACTCAATGTCCGATCAACAGTTATACAATGTTCCAGTATAAGTTTAGAGCATCGGAGGCGGGTACACATTTGTGGCATGCACACGCTGGTTCAGAAATGGCTGATGGATTCTTTGGTGGTCTTATAGTTAGAAAACATGATAAACTTGATCCTCAAAAGAGGTTATTATTATTTTCAACAAAATTTGTATAAATTAAAAATTACCAAACGATTATGCCACCTCATTAAATATACATGTACTAAAACTATATATATATATATATCATATACTACATAGTATGTACATGAAAGTTTGATCTATTTAATATTTATTGATTATGGTACTGTATACTAGTGTAGTAATATAACGCTCAATCAAAAAAACATTTAATTACTATTCGACACCAAGCATAGTGCGATGTTTTCCACAGCTTACTATTCGACAACATGAAAAGATTAAAAAATTCGATAAATTTTTTTACACAATAAATTTTCTTTCAGCAATTCCACCAGAAGGTACCTGGAGAGTGGAGTCAGACGTTGACCCCTTAAGTGATCATGATTGTATGAGGGTCACTATTTCTCTATTGGGCCTTGGCAACACTGAGTGTTCTATCGTCATCTGACGTTTCCATTAGAGAGTTTGACTCTTTTTAACATAACGTTCATAAGAACATTTTTTCATTTGAGTAAAAATGTGTTGTTTACAGTGTCTTGAAAAAAATCTCAACGAAACAATGGGAAATTTTTCGTGGGTGATTTATTACAACTTTCAAAGTGAATTATTAAGACAAGAGTGCTTTGATCAACTTATTTCGAGTTTTGTCAATGCAGCCCCATCTTTTGTCACTGTGAAACGCTGATATAAGGGGTTTGTGTGTGGCCGTCGTTCGATCACGGATGAACCGAAAGAAGGTCGTTGTGCCAGAAAATCAGCTGTTGTGCCAGAAAACATTGATGCAAAAACTGATAATGCAACATCATCATATGATATACTGTGAGATTGAGACCTTAGGCATTAATTCGACTTCAATGTATAAAATATTACATAAAAATTTAGCCGTGAAAAAGATTTGTTCTCGTTGGATCCCACATAATTTGACGAAAACTCAAAAAGATGCTCGTGTCCATTGGTACAAACAAATGCTCAATCAATTCAAGGATGGTGCTTCAAAAGACGGTATATAATATTGTAACAAGTGATGAATCACGGATCTATGAGTATGAGCAGGAAACTAAACAGCAGTCGACTGTATAGGTGTTTCATAATGAACCAAATACGACCAAAGTTGTTCGCTCTCGAAGCACTTCGAAGCAAATGGTAACTTGTTTTTCGAAAAAATTGGTCATGTTGCAACTGTGCCTAGAGGAACGTAAAACAGTAAACTCTGAGTGGTATACAACCATTTGTTTGCCAGAAGTCTTCGGTGAAGTTAGGAAAACAAACGAGCACCATCCGATTAATCTTCATCATGACAATGCGGGCTTTCACACATGGGCTCAAACAACCGACTATTTGAACACTCCAACCATCAAATTAATGGGTCGTCCGCCTTACAGTCCTGATTTGGCAACTAATAATTCGTCCGCCTTACAGTCCTGATTTGGCAACTAATAATTCCTTTTTATTCCCAAACATCAAGAATAAATTACGTGGACACCGATTTTCATCGACAAAAGAAGCCATTGATGCATTCAAAAACCATGTTTTAGAAATAACTCAAGCGGTATGGAAAAAAATGTATAGATCATCATCTATAATATTTTGAAAAACAATAAAGTAATTCTCATAGACAAATAACTGTTTTTTTATTATTAGGATCAATAAATAAATAGTGACCCTCACATCACGTTTACAGTAAATGTAAAAAATAATTACGCTGTGAATTCAACAATTCTACAGCCATGGGTTACAATAGGATTGGATCTAGATGACCTTTTGGAAAATTAAGAAAACTTTCAGATTCACAACTGGGGCCCACTAATTAGTAAAACTAGCAGAGAAACTTGCTACATATCAATTGAGACAACGTGCAATTCCTGCATGAGACGCAAAAGCGACAAACATAATCAATAACAAAGATATTACTGGAATGATAAAATTGCTACACTAAGGAAGCAAGCTAACAAAGAAGGCGGAAAGCGCATAAAGTTAATTACATACAGCAAACCCAAATCGTCGCAGAAAAAGCGTAAACAGTACAACAAGCTCTAGTTAAAGCAACCAGGGGACGTAAAACCAAAGTCTGGAATAAGTTAATACAAACTGTAGACGAAAAGGTATGGGGCATGCCATTCAAAATCGCCATAAAAAGCTAGACAAGAGAGTAGAACCAGGAGCACATCTTAAGCAAAGTACTAGATCAGAACTTGATTTTCTTTTCCAACCCATATAGAGAAGAAATAAGAGGAAAGACCTAGAAGACTAGGAAACGATACTGACATTCCCTTGTTTACACAAGATGAATTAACGTCCGTACTCGGATGGAATTCCTACGGTCCAGGCTCCGATGAAATTCCTAGGACAGTGTTAAAAATAATAATAAAGCATAACCCGGACGCACTGCTAAGAGTATTCAATAAATTCCTTACAGATGGAAAATTTCCGCACATAATGAAAGATACTGCCATAGTGCTTATTCCGAAATGTGGCAAGTCATTAGACGATGCTAGGACATATAAGCAAATTAGTTTATTGTCAACGGTGGCTAAACTCCGGGAAAGTATATTGATAAAATTTCTAAAACACGTCAAAACCAAGGACCTGCAGTCATAGAATTCGCGGAAAAGGCAAAAGCTGGCACAGGAAAACGCGACAATTATGTTCGTTAGTCACACTTGATATAGAACATGCTTTTAATTTAGCATCGTGGCGTCTAATTCAGTGTATTTTGGATGCATTTAAGAGCAAAGCTATTCCAAAATACGTGCAGGAAAAAATCCCTAGCTGCATACAGGATAGATCAATATCATATGCGGAAGGTGGAGAAAGAAAAAAGTTGTCAAAAACTTAGCATCTTGACCTCCAAGGCTCCATATTGGATTACTTAGAGCAAACTAACCAAAGGACATACGAATAATTGCTTTTACTGGCGATATTGCACTTCTAGGAAAGGCCCATGATAACAATGCTCTTATAGAGATAGCTCGTGATAGATATAGCTCGTAAAACCCGTGATACAGATAGCAAGACAGTGTATAATTTAATACTACCGTCAAGCATTTAGTGGTGAAACTGGACAGACGTATTCCATTCAACAACCACATAAAAATGGTTATCGAAAAACCAATGGTTCGAATAAACAACTTAGTACAATTAATGCCAAGGATTGGTAGTCCAAAAATGGAAAGTCAAAAGCTTTTGATCCAAAGGAACGAAAAAACAGAATATCCCTAAACTATTGAATCAAGCTCAATGGATTCAATTGAGAGCACTGAAATCTTCTTTCAGAATGCCATCCACACAGGTATTTCAAGTTATTGTAAGTAGCCCGCGATGGTATATGCTGGCAACAGAACGTACAGGAAAGCATATATAAGGAAAAAAGTTATTCCCATGTGCATGAGTCAATGTGCTAAGAGATCTTTACAAAATGGTAATCTAAATGGGACAGGCAGAAAATGAGTCTTGGACAAGGAAATTGATCTCACAAATACAGCTATGATACGACCGGAATTATGATTGCGTAGACTGCTGGTTAACTCAAGTTTTAACGGATCACGGGTGTTTCCCTGCTTTCTTGTGCCGAATAGGTAAGCTCCAAAATAGACCAGGTGATCAATACGACGCAAACTAGATGATGCAGAACATATGCTCTTTGTCAACCTCTGGGTGTCATCTTCAACCTCTGGGTGTCTTGCGACAATTTCGATCTCTGGAATTGGTGGCATTTTGAGATTTTTCTTGATATTGATATTTCTGACATACCAATGCGCCGCTGTCGCCTTTCTTAAGATGACATTACATTTCTATTCGTTAAATTGGATAGTTTTTCCGCTTTTATCCAAATTTCAGCTATGTATCTAAACGATACTATGAGGATATAGTATCGTATTGTATATTCTTTTTCTCGTTTTCATTGATACCTATCTATCGCCTGTTAAAAATAGGGATAGCTATTTTGTCTAGCTTCATTCGTAGATAGATAAGTTGCGCCTTTCCTTTGTTTTATTAGTTTATCCTGAAATAGGATTGTCACTCCTCGTTTTCGTTTTTTGCCAGGTATAACTCCTTGTTTTTTGTTCTTCTATTTCCGTTTTTTATGGATTTGTACAAATTTTCCAGTCCTTGTAGTAGCCAGATATTTACTATAAGTTATCTTCAAATTGGATATTGCATCAATCTCTCTCATCGCATGGCTAATGATACACCTATCGGCTGAGAATGGGATGATTTCTGAGCTTCTATAATTTAATTTCGGCATGTCGGCCATAAATGCGGCAAACCTTCCTGCGTTTTATATGTTTCACATATTTCTTCGCCTACCTTAACTTGAAATAACCTTAACTTGAAATGACCGTTTCCACTACATTTGTAATTTCAGCAGAGGTTCTTATCGCGTCCATTCTGTATAGAAAGCTCTCTTTCCAAACCCTGTAGTATGGCTTTTCAAGATCAAAAAGGACGCAAAAAGATTTGATATTTATTTTCATGTTGGTTGTTAATTTATTGACACGATTAGCTGCTTGTTGAAATACTGCTGTTTTATATCTAAATCCGAACTGACTTTCGTTCTTTCGGAATTGTAATGATGGACGTTTATCTCCATTTATCTGGATAATATCCTAATTAAATAGCTGCTTTTATGATCGCCTTTAGCGTTTCATTGTTTTTGATGGGAGGCGTTTATTTTCTCGTACTGGAATGTTACCTTCTTCAGGAGATTTTTGGCTTTTCGCCATCTTTATTTTGTTGTTGAATTCTTCTATTGTGATTTTTATTGGCTCCTAAAAATTTTTACAAACAATAAATAATGATTTAGTTATTCAGCAGCGTAATTTTATTTATTTAAAAATAACATATCTTCAAAACGTTGTTTAAATTCATATCAACATAGGAGGATCTACGATACACAAAGACTGTAAAGATTCGATGGGATAAACGAAAATCCGGGAAGTTATTCAACGAGAAAGAATGTGTCCGAGAATCAAACCTTAAGTATTCGCCAATATTTTAATACATTCTATTAAATAAGTAATGGTAGGTAAATGCTTAAGTCCTTAATGAGCAAAAACATCCGAGAATCGGCCATTAAGCAATCACCAATATTTTAAAACGTTCTATCGAATAGTAATCGGAATGGTGAATGCGTCGGACCTTACTGAGCGAAAGAGATTTTCCCCTACATCCGTATCTTCAATAAGAATACGTACCATTTTGAATATAGTAATTTTATTAAGTGATGCTCAGAACGTTTACCAACTTATAACCCTCCCGCTTATTGTATACCCAATATATCGTCGGTTCCGTGGAATAGTGTCATATCTTAATAGGTTATTGTTTTGAGAAGAAATAGTAAATTTTTTTTACTATTTATTAAGCCACTTTATTAGACTTTGGGATGAGTGATTTCAATCAATCTTCCTTCTTATATATTTATATATTAAACAGCTACATAAGGCCACTACGGAGGCCACTCACATTAGTAACTAGTTGACCTCAATGTGTTGCAATTAATCAGTTAACCGCAAAATTTTGTGTTGTTACATTCTACCAGAAAGACAAAAGTGGTTGCAGTGAAATAATCTGTGACAACCAACCATTATGTGTCCAATATTTATCTTTCATATACCATATAGGTATGTGATACCTATAGGTATATAAAAAATAAAGGATTCATGTTTTGAGATTTTTGGGTTATAGGAACAGTTTTTCATATAAAAATTTTTTTCAAAAAAAATTTTTGTCTTTTGTTTCTTGTGTCGAAAGCTCCTTTAATGCTTAAGCGACTACGCGAGCTTAAAAACTTGCATGTCATAGCATCGGAGTAATTTGACTTTAAACAAAAGTTTACTACTTTAAATATCTCGGTTTCTATTATCAGTTCGATAATCAGATCAAATCAGGTCAAATCAGATCCAATTAGATCAATCAATTCAAATCAGACAAAATTCTATCAAATCAGATCAAGGCAGATCAAGTCAGATCAAATCAGATCAAATCAGATCAAATCGGATCAAATCAGATCAAATCAGATCAGATTTGATCCAATCATGGTGGGCATATATGGTGACCGGGTATTTATGGCTAGGTGGGGGATTCATGGGTTAGACTAATGTTGTTCAGTTTACCCTAAACACTATTGTGCTAATTGAATTTAATAGAAGACTTTAGTGACAGTCAAAACTAAAAGGTTCAACTTTTATTTTATGCAAGATCAAACAAAACGTAATACTTCCAGTATGAAAGATGTAGGTGGCGATCACGTCTACGAATTTTTTTATTAAAGTATGTTGAAAAATATTTCTAATATTTAAAATTTTATTATCATTATTGTACTACAAGCTGTTATAAAATTTGGGGTACTAGTGCGGAAGTGCATTGCTTTTTAATAAGTGAATCAATTATACTATAAACTCTTTTTATAGATAGAAATTCCAGGTTTGGTAGTAAATCCTTTTTTCATGAGAATGTTATATGAGCAACTTGCAGAATTTTGCAAATTATATTGAGTGATGAGTTGTTCTTGGTTGTTCGTGCCATGATGTTTTTACGAACAACGAAGAGTCAGAACTCTTCTCCACCTTAACTGCTTTTATTTCTGCAAATTTTACTGGATAGTTACCTTCTAAGGAGCTTAATTTGAAATCGAGTTTGATTGGACGAGATGTTCAAGGTACTGTAAAGTTTACAGGTACATGCAAAACATGTACTGCATTTTTGTTGTTTTTTATTGACTTTTTGGTCAATTTTTTTTCTTCCCCATTATGCGGTGCCATTTCTTCAAGATATTTGTTAACGTACGTTCCCAGATCATTTGCCCCTCTTTTGCCTAGCGCCTCAAAATCATACAAACATTTTGTAAATGGTAAAATTGAACAAGTTCAATATAAAAAACTATTGAAACCTTGACTTTAGGGCATTGAAACACTGTTGCCAAGTCCTATACTGCAAGGACAACATTAGAAGCGTTGGCAAACTTTTCTTTATACGATTTTGTATTCAGCTCGTGTCAGCTCCTTTTTCTACCAAGTGCTTATCGGGGAGATTTTTTTCTCAATTTATTCTTCTATCTTCTAAAGTAAAGTTTTCAAATGTGACGCATATATTGCACTAATCATTTTTTGGAATAAACACATACATATTGAACTGTTCTGTGAATATGTTATAAAACATGGCGAATGTAAAAGAAGAAAAGGTGTTCTATTTACATTCCTCCACAAACTCTCTAAATAGATCAGCATGAATTTATTCCCTTATACATCATGTCGTTCCGAATCCATACGCCGATAATGACTATCAAATTTGGATATTTGTTAATAAAGCTGTGTATATCACTTTTTATATTTTCGTCAATTTTTGGGGCGATTCCCATCTCTCCCTCCTACTAAGGTTTTCCATAGAGGCACCGGTCGCTTGTTTCTTGTTATAACGCTATCATTGATGTCTAGACTATTTCAAATCTCTGGCGGTAAAGTAGTACGCATTATTCGTTTCTCTATGACTCCCTTCTCTTGCGTGTCTGTATTTTGGTTTAAATTTATCAGTCGAATTGCTTATAAAATGCCTGTTTCGCTAAGTCACCCATGCTCCAAATATATTTAAATAGATCCAGTCTGTAATTTTCATTTGTTTGGAGTGCACATTCCTGTTTGTACTTTTCTGTACAAAGTCATTGCAACTGACGCGGTTTGGGTTTCTTCCTGGTGTTTGAGTTTTTTTTATAAATTATCTCAGAGTTTCTTAACCTTTTGGATACGTTATTCTTCTAGTTTTCTTTATCACATAGCCTCTTTCTGCCTTGGTTCTTTTTTTCTTCGGCACTACTTGCAGATTTGTAATTCATAGTCACAGAGACTTCTACTGTTTTTTGTTTTCTCTAGTTTCACAGGCGTTTTCCTGTTCTTGAATATAAACAGTGTAGTCTTTGATACTGCCATCACTGTTAAAATCTTAAATCAATAAGGTATAAAATAGATCAAAACTGCTAATAAATGAAATATTAATTGAATCAAATGCTCTTCTCTTGCATTTAATTTATTTTAATTAATCATTTTTATGACCAGCTGATGAACTGTCTTTTCTGGTGCTTGAAGAGGAGGATGATAATAACAAATCCAAATCTGTCAGGTTTCAGATTGTCACCTCCTATGAGCGACATTTTTGTTGAAGAATTTGATGACAATAGATAAGATTTTGATTTGTTTGTTCACAAAGCTTCGATTGTAGGCCAATGACAGAAAAATTAGCACTTAGGTCGTATTCCTCACCATTTTATTAAATATAACCACAACTTACTACAATAGAGTTACACTTAAGTTAAAAATATTTTCCATATTACAGTACAATAACAAATTAAATATTATTGCGAAAATAAGGCAGAAAACTTACCGATTCAGCTCAAAATAATACACTATTTAATAAAATCAACGACATCACGGACAATAATTGACTGATAAGACTGTGCCAAAGAAAGCAACACGTGTTACATGGATAACAAGAGGACTGCCACGACTACACTCTAGCTGTAATCCTCATAAGCTCACTGTAACGATTTTCCAGGTAAAAGAATATGTGTTTTGGCATTGTTTTTTACGAATATCTCAAAGTCGATGAGATTTAGAGATGTGACACTATGTGAGATTACTATTTTCTTGTGAACACAATGTAAGTAACTTCAAGAAAATGTTTATTATAACTTCAAATTTGGTATTGAGAAAATAATGATAATACATGTTAGATAATAACTAAAAAAGAAATATAAAAATGAATACAAAAACAAACAAACTGACACCCGACTGACTGACTGATTGACAGATAACTATAGACGACAACGTTGCCAAGTCGATAATTATATAAACACAATAGACATTATTCCACGAAACCGAGGATATGTAGTAATTTTTACTTTCAGTATTAAAAAATCTTCTAATTAAAATCTTCGCCTTCTAATTTATCCATATTTACTTTTATTAGGTATTACGACGAAGACATTAATGATAATATCATTATGATATCAGAATGGAGTGGTAAATCTTCAACTAATATGCGTAATAAAATTCATCTACCTCAGTCATTGCTGATCAATGGTAAAAATTCCCAAGAAGATATAATTTTTAAAGTTGAGCGTAAGCTGAGGTACAGATTTCGAGTTGTGTATGCAAGTAGTCTATCACATTGTCCAATAGTTTTAAGTATTGATGATCATAATATGAGAATTATTTATTTGGACGGTTTCCCAATTAATCCATACGAAGTATCTTCAATAGAATTAAACAAAGGAGAACGAATTGATGTAGTATTATTACCATCAGTGAACGGGAAACTGAACTATAATGTGACTGTGGCAAGCAACTGTGATAAAGTTAAATTAAGAACTTTAGCTCGTTTAAGATACATTGATTTCAAAATGACTGACAACAAAAATCTAAATGATAATGAAGAACTGAGAAAAAATTCCGAAGATGTCAAAGAACAAGCATTTCAAAGAATATTTACGACTCAGCTTTGTGATAGTAGAATAGGAAAAGTTTGCCTACAAGATGTTCAAGCGGTATCAAAGTTACCTAGGATTTTAAAAGGAGAAATAGACAGAACTATATACTTGCCATTTGACTATATTTTGAGTCAAAACGGTAAGTTGCTAAATCTAATTTATTACTTCTTTCACATTTTCATTTATTTATCATATTTTGTTATAAACATTATTTTATATAGTTATTATTTATTACAACAAATGTTAATCAAATAAAACTTTTCTAGGACTCTTAAAAAATTTAAATACAGTATACTCTCGATTTAGAAATTAGAAATAATTTTTTTATTGATAACCATAATTTTTTTTAAACTAAAAATTAAACATTTTTTTGTTCATCATAATTTTTTTCTTGGAATCTACAAATTTACAACTAATGATTTTGCTCCAACCTATTATAAAAATTTAAAATTCATTTTGATCATCATAAATTATTTTCTTGGAATCTAAAAATTTAAAAATAGAATGATTTTGTTCAAAATTATTTTTAATATTTTTTAGGAACTAAAAATTAAAAAATTGTTTTCATCATAAATAGTTTTTGAATCTAAAAGTTAAAAAATTTAATGACGGCCCGAAACCATTATAGATATTTGTTAAAAACTAAATATATTTTTTTATTATTATAAATTGTGCAATTTAAAAATTTAAAACTGTGAACTTGTTTTAGTTTTTGGACTATACAAAAATGATGTTAAATATTTAAAAAAAATATTAAAAAATCTGACTTCCCCGATTTAGTTACAAAATACATCAAAAAATGTTTTTTCCAAAAAAACTGATTTTCCCAAAATAAACCTTCAAAAAAAATCGCAACAAAATTCTTAAAAATTAAATTTCAAAAATGACTACAAATAATTCTTAAAAGCCAAATATTTTTTTAATATTTTCATTAACGAAAAACGTTCAAAACAATTTGATACTAAACAATTTGATACAAACAGAAAAATTTATTCATATTTCTCTTAAATATTTTTTTTATAATTAAAAGAAAATTTCTTATTTTTAAACTCGATTTTTTAAAAACTTGAAAAATTATTAAATAAAGTTAAATAAATTAATTTTATTAAACTATAAATAAATTTATAATTTACTGAATATAAACCAAAAAATATATAATTATTTTAATATTTAAATCAGAAAATAAATAATATTATTAAAATTTTCTTCAGAAAAATATTAAAACTACAAAAAATAAAAATAAACTAGTAAAAAATAAATGAACATAGATAATTCTATTGAATAAAATAAATTTTTAGCTAATATAAAACTGCTTAATAAAATGAAATTCTATTTGTATTGATTTTATATTAAAATAAATATTTGGGTTTGTGTTTTTTATTTAAATTTCTTTATTATTTTTCAAATGAAACAGTTTAAGTAAAAGAGAAAGAGTACAAGTTGAATACTTTTCATAACTTATTTTAAATTAAGGGGGTAACCGCGAACGATTACGAAAAAAATTATGCTTCTACTGTTATTTTTTAATTGGAATTTGGTATTGCCGATTATTAATCGACAGTCATTTCTGCACAGAATGCCGCAAATCCCATGTTGCGCTTTGCAATGTTGCGCGACCGGAAAGTCCGGCTAACACAGTTGTCAATTTATGTTATGCTTTACGAAGCAATTGCGTACACAGTTGTCAACAAGAATGATTAAAAATACCTCAAAAATTTCAATAAACACTATATAAATTAATTAAATCAAGAGTGCTCCTACTCCAAAACAAATGGTTTATTCAATAAAAAGACTACGTATTTTGTGACTCGTTTCTAAAACAACGGT
>WYDF02166685.1:0-22227 GCA_009867245.2 Adranes taylori
TGGAAGGGATCATTGGAAGCACCCCATACATTTTTCCAAAGAAAAGAATATGGGAAAACGGAGGAAGAAGAAAAAAAAACGAAAAAATAGATTTTCACAAAGTAAATGCAAGCGCACACAAACGCCCATTCCTCTTCTTTGGTGGTTCAGAACAGAATGACAAACCCAGGATATGACAGTTCGTTGCCAAGTGGGAAACGACTCAAGTTTCATCTGTCAAATAGTTCTTATAAACGTCTTTTCTATTTAAAGACCACCAATATTCGCGACAAAATTGAGTATTTTCGTTGAGATACTAAATTTAGACAACTAGACGTTTACACAGAATACGAAATTTCATCCAAGTTCTTGTCTGTGTTTTTACTTTAGGTTTCGAATAAACATATCCCAACACAAATTTTAATAAAGATAATGAAATGTAAAAATATTTTTGCTGGTAAACTTTCATTTTGTTTTAAAGGACTATTATTGTTAATAAACAAGTAAATAACAAACAAACAAGTTGAGAAATTGCTGAATTCACGTATTTTGGTTAAACAAACATAAACAGTTTTTTCGCTACAAAGTTAAAATATTTTTAACAAAAAGGCGAATTTCGTTAGTAGTTCAATTTGAATCAACTAGAATATTCACGTCATGTAAACGGGCCTTTAAGCAGTAGACTAAAGTACTCCAGACTTACACGCTTTTGTATTTTTCAACGTTCAACATTCAACGTTCAAATAATCGTTTTAACACGATTTGATAATTGAAATAACCAACTAGTTGAAAAGTAATGATGTCATACGGGTTATAGTAAATTCTCAAAATTCTATTCAACATGGCGATTTTGTTCGAAGTTTGAATGAGAATAAACAGCCTGATTGATATTATCCAATTATCAGTAAAAACACCAAATACATTAGTCGTTTTCATGAGTTGAAATAGCTTAGATAATCTGAATGTAGCGTAATAAAAACTTAAAAGGAAAGCCAAATGAGTGACAAAAAGTTCAAAAAGTTGTAGTTCAAATTGTATAGTCTGGGGCAGTTGGGTGCTTAAAAACCAAAACAGTTGCTTAATCTTAATAGTATAATAAAAAAATCATGACATTAAATTTTATGACTAATTAAATAATAATTTAAAATGTACTGCCCCAATAATGATTTATATATTCTTAATACCAGTTTAATATATTAGAGCAAAATATGAGACTGAAATATAAAGTGTACTTAATTTACCTTATATGTTTTGTGGTGATTTTTGTGCAATGAAATAAATTACTTTGGATAAAACATGTGTTGGTATTTTTTAGGATTTGTTTGCAGTAGGATTAACATTTCCTGTACTACCAGCTTATTTGAGATCTCTTGGAGCTTCACACACTGTTGTTGGTTTTTTGAGTTCAGTTTACTCAGCTATTCAAGTAATATCTTGCCCAATAATTGTATGTAATTTTAATTATTATTATCTGTAGTTAGTAAACATACGGTAATTTTTAAGGGTAGTTGGAGCGATATCAAAGGCAAAACTACCGTCTTCTCCATATGTTTATTTATCAGTGCTGTGTGCTACCTTATTTTGGGATTAACTACTTCATTATGGACAATATTTTTCCTTCGAATACTGCATGGTATATGTTTAAATTATCGTTCTCATCTAATCATTAATTTTGATTTGTTTAAATGTTACAGGTGTTTTTAAACATACACAATTTTTTGCTAAAGCTATATTATCAGATTTAGTACCAAAAAGTGATAGTATGGAACATTATGGGAAATCAGTTTCAATGGGTTCAATTGGGTTTGTAATAGGACCAACTATAAGTGGACATTTATATGAGCTTCAAAATGGTTTTTTCTATATACATTGCCTTACTACAATTTTATTTTTTGTAAATATTTGTAAGTATTGGATTCCATATTGAGCTATTTTTTATTCAGAGCCTCGAAAATGTATAATTATTGACTAGAGAATTTTATTTGCTTGCAGTTTTTTTTTTGTTGGGGATATGTTATATTGGCTATTACATATTTTGTAATTTAAATTTATATGTCGTAAAGGGCATAGAACGAATTGATGAAGCTCAATATACATTTTTTTGGAATATTTACTGAAATGAAAAAGGCGAAATAATAAAAAGGTCTAGAAAAGAATATGTAAAGATTTCAGATCAAATCAGTAAAACGATCGGTTTTACTGATTTGATCTGAAATATTTACACATTCTTTTCTAGACCTTTTTATTATTTCACCTTTTTCAATATTTACTACTTTTTCATTTACTATTTACACCTTTTTCATTATTTCGATTTTACATTCTAAATAGTGTATCTCCCGTGGTATCACGAAGTTTGAAATATTTCAAACAATATTTATAGTTTACGGTGTATTGTCGGAATTGTAGACGTCCACGAAAGGGAACCATCGATTCGTTCATAACTAAAACTTCACCTGGCATTTAGTTATCAGCAAACTGTGTTTCAGCCATTGAAAAAATCTTGAATTTTATATCGCTGATCAAATGATCATTTGGGCTGTTACCTTATTGGAAATAAAATCAGGGACAAAATTGACTCATTCCAGCAATGGTCAAGTTTTGGGGACTTACTAGTCCCAATTAAAGAACCATAGCTACAAATTTAAGTATTTGTTTCTTATCCGCAGATTTCTATTGTTGGGCCTTAGCATGTTATTGTTTTTGTTCCTAATTTCTATTAGTTTCGCGAAACTTTCATCCAAATATTTCTTTGTCCAGTAAGACATCTTAACTCGAAGTTAATTTTTATTTTCGGAGTAACTTTCAACTTTATCATTACATTGAGGAACTATCTAGAAAATAATGTTCCACTATGATGTAAGTAATCGTTTCAAACCATATGTTGTTTTGGTTCGCAAGTATAGAATAGTTGTCTGACACTTCAAATCTTCTCTATAACCGCTCGATTTGTAAGTTCAGGGAACTGTTAGAATAAGCTATTGAGACGTCGTGGTCTCCTTCCATTCTCTTCAGTACTTTGTTTTTATTTCAGTACTCAATGTTTGTTTGCGTTATTATATCTTGTCTTGCGTTTAGGACTTTACTAGTTCATGGTGAAGAGTTTCATTCCCCTCATACCACATATTCTTTTGTAGCTTGGGTTTCCCAATTTCCACTCATTTGTCGATTTGGAGGACAATTTGTTTCTTTTTCCTAGAAGACAGCGTTGAAGTATGTCATCATCTCATACAATTTTCTCAAACTATTCCATCAGTCCTATCTGCTTTTAATTTGCTCCATTCTTGCATTTTCCCAATCGTAGGTAAATTTGTGTCACCAGTTAAAAAAAATATTACATTACTTCTTAAACGTCTCTTGATTGCTATCATCAAATAAAGTTACTGTTATTAACATATGATCTGAAAATAAAATTAGTTTTTTGTTCTTAAAAATTTTAGGGTTGGTATACAGCTTATCTGAAAATGTAAGAAAAACTCCTAAAATGATTAATAATACGAAACATGATGATAACACAAAAAATTTACTTGGAAATTCATTAAAACAACTTATTGCTATTTTTACCAATCTCTTAAAAGTGAAATGGTACCATCATTGGATTTCGTTTACCTTGAAATTTCTTTTTATTCTGCCGGTATCTATGTTCTTTATCAGTCAGTCAACTTATTTACGTGAACGTTATGATCTACCTCAAAAATACGTTGGTTATATAATATCAGGCGTTAGTTGTTTGGGTGTCATAGCAGGATTTCTGCTAGGACCATTGATGAACAAATACTATTTAAGTTCTGCGAGAAACAACAATGAGATAACTAAGAGTGGCGTACAGCTTTTCCTGTGTCATAATTTTGTTGCAATGGGTATTTGTTTTGCTTGCTTTTTCTTTACTACCAACATGTATATTTTAATTGCGTTTCTAATACCTTTCGGCTTTTTTAATTCGTTTTTACGTATTTTAACCACTGACTTAATTTTTAAAATGGCCGACGAAAGTGAAAAGGGTGTTGTTAGCGGCGCATCAGACAGCATAATGTCACTTGGCAGGTTTGGTGCACCGATTATTACTGGCTTAGTGAGTGATTATTTAGGCGTTGAAATGGTAATGTTGTTTGCAATTTTGCCATCATTAATGGGGTGTTTAATTAGTTATTGCTGTTTAAAATATGATAATAGATTGAAACTTGATTAAAATAATTGAGCATTTTATAAAAATCTGTTTTAATAAATTGTTATAAATACTACATTACTTAGTTTTTTTACAATAGTTTTATTTACATAGTAAAGTCTACATTCTAATATATTCTATCTTTATAGTATGAGGTTTTATGTTTAGTAATTGTAGTACATCAATTACTAAACACCTTTAATACTTTCAAGACATAATTTTATTTTTAGTAAAATTATGGCGTGAAAAATACTTTTAGTCTAGGAATATTCTAATAACAATCCACATAATATTCGATAACAACAGTACTCAATAGAACTACCAAAAATGTAATAAAATTTTGTGATGTACCAATGTTACTTACGTGTGCTATGTAATAGTGTGAACGAAAATCAATAGTATATCTGTACTAATGGTAATTATATCACAAAATCCATGACATTTAGAAATAGTAGTTTAACGCATTTGGCATTTTATTTAGTTGAATTCCTTCTAGTTGTGATAGTTACAGGACGGATCATGATGATTCATGAAAATTTCCGCAACTGTCCTAGGAAACTATCACTTAAAAGACTACCGTCAATTATGTGTTCTTTTAGTGAGCTATCAAAGAAACGTGTTACACCCCAAGCATTTTGGTGAACAAAACTCCGGGATGTCTTTCTATAGTCAAGCTATCTTGAATAGCATGCACTTATACGTACAGGCACTAAAAAATAAATGAGAAAATCTGTACTGCCATGTTTTGGCGCTACTATGCTTTATTATAGAATTTTGTTAATGACACTAAATTGCTATTGAGAGGAAAAATATCGCTTTAAGTGCTCCGATAATTAAAGAATACACATGTACGCGTGTAAAGAATACACGCTTTGTGGTGAGTTTTGTCTTGTGATGTAGCACAATACTCATAGAAGTTCAAAAATATTTAATGCAGTATCGTGTGTAACAACACACGATTCAACAAGAACTAATAGTGATTAAAAATTACTCTTTATCAGATATACCAAGTTGTTGAACATTCTTGTTTAATGAGTTTTTAACACATGTGAAATATTGTAACGTTTATGGAAATATCTATTTGTACTTATGTAATTAAATATAATGCAATACATTTTTGCTGAAAATCTTGTTTCGGGGTCATACAGAAATATAAATTTATTGAAATAGTGATTTTGCATTAAAATTCGCACTTCGTAATTTCCTATTCTGATTTACACATTTTGTTTGCTCCTCGTGATGATCATGGACATCACTATGCACTTTATATTTCGCAAAGTTTTTGGGACCATCGATTATAAGTTTCTCTTCTATAAAATGAAGGGTATCATTCATTCCTGTTTTTGGTGTAGATTTTTCTCAGCGATAATATTATCTTGAATGGCAAACTACTGTATTCTCCATGTTTTATTTATGTGTCGTATGATACCTTATTTTGAGATTAACTACTTCATTATGGACAATATTTTTCCTTTCAATACTGCATGGTATATATCTAAGTTTCTCATCGTAAGGTGACCGTACTCGCGAATTTCCCGGGACAGTCCCGAATTTTCAGTCCCTGTACCGATTTTTTACAACTAGTTTTTTGGTCCTGAATATTCCCCGAAAGTCCTGATTTTTGGAAAGAATACGCGCCATGTTAAATATAATTTAAAAAACACTGCAATAAGAAATATGCGAAAGAATAAGCCCGCCAAACTTGCATGTGCGGCCTGAAGACACTATTATAGGAAGGTCTTGGAAATGGGAATGACCAAAAAAAAAGGTAATCGCACACAAAGAAGGAAATAGGGGGTTAGATTTTCTAACTTTATTTCCTGTTTTTTTTGCTCGCCAAAAATGTGCGGGCCGTGTAACATAGCAAACAAATGTCTGTAACCCGACAAAGTGTCCCTCTTCGAGAGTGTTAAAATCTGGTTAAAATTATAGTTCTCATGTAATCATTAATTTTGATTTGTTTAAATGTTACAGGTCTTTTTAAACACACTTTTTTTGCCGAAGCTATATTCGATTTAGTACCAAAAAATGATAGTATGGAACATTATGGGAAAACAGTTTCAGTTAGTTCTATTGGCTTTATAATAGGACAGACATGTGGACATGAGCTTCAAAATGGTTTTTTTTTTCTACATGCATTGCCTTATTAGTGGATATGAGCTTCAAAATGGTTATTTTCTAATATATTGCCTTACTAGAAGCGATTGCGAGTCCTTTATTCAACCTCCATTATGTAATTTGCTGTTGCCGTAAAGTCGTTGAAACATATCAGACATCAAATATGAAATATTTTTACTGTACAGTGGTCTTTATTCTTCTATATAATTTGATTCACTAACGTCCTTTCATTATTCGCGAAACCTAATAACACTGTTTTCATTATTACTAACATAAAATATCATATTACTGTAAAGTAAACTAATTGAAGTAATTTTGAACATAAATTGTAAACTGCGAAATATGTGAACCATAAAGCTTTATGCGACAAAAATGCAACATCAAAATTAATCATTGAATTTTATGTTGCACTCTCAATTAGTCCCATATCTTCAAAATACGTATTGAAATACTTACACAATTTGAACGAAATGTGTTGTTGAAAAATGAAAAGCATGTGCAGCGTTTTAATACAATTTTTATTTTGTAGCAAATGGTCCCCCAAAATCTTATTCTATAAACAAATCCAAGCCTACTAATTTAAACTTAACACTACGCGTAAATATATGTAGGTACAATTTTATATATATATATATATATGCATGTGTGTATACATAGTCAACTTTGTACGAGATTAGTACCTTTGTAAGTACTAATAAATTCATATTTATGCATGCATGGATGGATATATGAATTATATATGTACAAGAATATAACAAATAGAAAAGCAATTTTATTTTATACATATATAAAAAATATCACTTTGACTTTTGATTAGTTATGTTTTAAATATTATTTGTATATTTATCCACTTGGAATTTAAAGAGAAATCTTTAACTACAAAAAATTGTGATTACAAACATATTTTATTTAAATCTAACAAAAATGAGTCTCGTTTTATAAAATGTAAATACTTCATATGATAAAATTAGGATCTGTATTAATATCAATTATTATTACAAAGCGAAACAAATACTTTCAGCAATTAAAGAATTGTGTGAATCAGAGTATTGACACACAAATTTCATATATTGCACAATAAGAATAAGAAGTCGAATTGTTGAAAGTGTCTTTCGTGGTATTAAAATTCAATTCATTCATATAAAAGTTTATAAGTGTATCATTTTGGAGTTATAAAATGCACCCTGAAGGCTTAAGAAACTGACTGATTTAAAGTACACAATATTCGTTGTTTTTAATAAATATAGATCCAAAGTTGACTTTCCTCAAAAATTATTCACTTATTTAGTCTCATTCCGAAGAGTTAGTAACACATGATCAAACAAATTTTGTGCTCAATATATATTTCCATGTTATGAAAACATAGAATTCAATTTACGCCAATTTTCATTAAGAAAGAAAAGAACCTTACTGAATTTTCGTAAAGTGCTTTTCTGAAAAAGTCTGGCATACTCAAGGTTTTAATGTTTCAGCATCCTATGCGTAAAAAAATAAAGTTCCACTTTTCCTTAGTAAAATTTAAGGACTAATTTTAATAGACATTTTTAAGTTCTTCTGAAGTAATTTGAAAGTTACATTGAAATGTAAACTTTGCAATTTCGTTGAAATCACAAACCCTACAGTTTCATGGGTTCCTCTATAATAATTTTACAAATCTTTGAGAACCTGCGATTAAGGAACTTTGAAGCTTACAGAGGTGGAACTTCCATTTTTGTGTGCATTGCGATGTATATTTTGGATCGTTATCTTACTGAAACACAATATTAGTTTCACCATCTACACTCTGGAAGTAATTGCAGTTACACTCAGGAAGACGTTTTGACCCATGACACCACTATTTTGTCTAAATCTCGTACTAGGTTATTAGCCCACGACTATCATATACCTCACCGCGCTTATTGATACAATACATTAGTCTCCATTCTTCCAAAGTACAAAATTTTTCGTGATACAAGTGATCAGAGCCAAAGTATGTTAAAAGCAAAGGATTCATAGAAAAATTACGGTGCATGCGAAAATGTTGATGCATAATTATCCTTATGCATAATTTTATGAAAACAGTAATTTCTGTTTCCCTTTATGTAAAGACAATAGAATTTGATTTGTAGATATACCGCATATGGTTTGTAGAAAAACTAATTAATGAAATATGGTGAAAACTTTTCTCATGTACTGAATCCTGTATGTCTGGCAGCACTGGATATAAAACGAAGAAGGTTCGATTGTTGAAATGATTGCAATGTACGAAATCACTGTAAGCTATTGTCTTCAGATATTTCTACCTTTCGATATTGTCTTTTAGAAGTTTTCAAGTGCAGCATTATTATTACTTGCTATTTGGAATAAAAGTATTTTTTAAATGATTATTTGGTTAAGTAGGGTATAACTTATTTTGAAGTGTGCTTTTGTCACGCCATGTACAGATCCCAATAGTGTAAGCAAGCCTTGCAAGGGTTTTCTCTGACGGAAATTGCAAATAACTTCCCAAGCTATGCACTGCAGTTATTTCACCATTGTTTTCAACATTTAACCTATTTAGTGTGTTTTAATGCCACTCCGTATTTATGTGTCATCGCACTTAAAACATTATAAGTTTTATAAGGATTCATAGAAACGTTAAATTCCAGTTTGCATGATATTTCAACACATTTGACAATTTCTAACAATAAAAACTAGCCCATACTAAAATTTTTAGGAGTTCCTCTGTTATATTGAAGAATAATACTCCACAATTTTATAACGATAATTTCTGATATCCATATATCAAATTTTATTAAAATCGATCCATATATTTTATATTAACCCAGCCATACTTAAAAATCCATTTCATGATTGTTTTACCTTTCATATACTGACCACCTACATGACAAGTGTAGGCATAAACATACAAAATATATTAAAATTAGAGAAAATCTTAAAATAATTTAATTTAAAATGACATTTTTACATATTAACACTTTTTTAGATTTTTGATTTATATCATAATTCCTATCAATAATAAAAACACTATTAAGAAAATAACAAGTTTTTATACATTTTTATTTTTCTCTTCTCGTATAGAATTAAAAATATACACTTAAGATAGAATCTCATAATTATATGAACAATACCGTTATTTGTAATGCACAATTAAATTACATAAAACAAATATTTCTAGTCATGTTAATTATATATTTACAACACTCCAATATAGAAAGAATAAATCATCAATAAAAAAGTAGTTCAGATTTCATTACTTGTTTTTGTATCAACTAGGGATGTTCTCTTTGGATTGAGTACGATATTTTCAAATAAATTTTACAGTTTAAAGTATAACCCAGGTGTTTAAAAGTGTAAATATAGTGACTATCAAACGTATTATAATAAGGTTTTTAAAGTAAATCATTTTAAGTCGTTCTTTTCCCTAGAAACCATAGAATTAAACAAAGAACATTCGTGCTTTCTAAGTAACGTTAAACCGGTGGTACATTCAATTTACAATGGCCGCCTGTCCTAAAATGATAGTTTTCGAACTTCTAAGCAGAAACCGACAGTTACCGGAAAGGATATTAGTCTTTTTACCGGAAAGAATATTAGGCCTAGCATGCTAGTGTCAAGAGTATTCGAGTAGTTTTAAAGATTGGTGCGAAAGGAATTGACACTTGTAAACAAAAAACTTTTGATGGGAAGTAGGCCTTTTGTCGTTAAATATCCAACAATTTGGCTACAATTCAGAAAGAAAACCGTATAAGATGCGGATTTTTCGTTTCATATCAGCGAAAAAGAACTCGACCCATTTACTGATAGTGGAGAAGAATATTATTAAATATTAGGAATAATTGTTTTGTCAATGAATTGTGTGTTATTTTACTAGGTTCAGTGTAAAGAGAACAACCTTAGTATTTTACACAAAAATTATTTTCTAAATTCAATAATAAATTATTAAATAAACTAAATAATAATTATACAACAGAAGAAAATTTTCTATGCAAAAAATAAAAAATTTAATTATTGTATTTAAAGTTAAACTAGAAATAACACTCTATAAAAACTTTTATAATGCAAGAACATAAAACAAACATATATTGCAACTAATTACCAGTATGAAACGTATAAAAAAACAAAAACGATAATAAACTTAAAATTAGATAAAATAATGTTTAAACTACAAAATTTATACAGTATGCATCTAAAATCGTTCCCCATTTTAACTTTTAAACACAGATATATCAGCATATATTAATAAAAAGAATGTTTTGTTGAAATACTGATATATTGTCAAAGATGAAACTGCGGAGCTAATCTAGAAAGATTTTTGACGTATGCCTTTTTATTCAAAAGAAAAGATTGCTCGAATTTATAAGACTAAAAATCAGAAGGTACATAAGTTATACATGTAATATTAATTCCAATATTAAATTACAAAGTCTAGTCCACATGTCTATTCATTGTGTCATTGTCATGTTTGGTTAGAAGTTATGTCTTTATTTTCATTCTTAGGCACAAACTTTTGAAACTAAAATTAATTTAAATGGCAACTACTGTAATTGACATTTGGAAATATCAACAAGAATTCTCAGCACACTTGCTAATCTATAAACATTCAAATATTTCTGTGCCGATTTGTAATACATATACCTTTACGGATTTGTAAGAGATATGTTAATCTATAAATGCTCAAATATTTCTGTGCGGATTTGTAATAAATATACCTTTACTTTTTAGGCCTACCATAAACATAAACATTTTAGGTATGTTGTATAAATCCGATATTTGTGCATTACCAGATTTCGTTCTTTTATATATTTTGATTCAAAAATTAAACTGGAGAGAAAGAACTTTAAATGTGCAGTACATGTATTTTTAGATTAATAAAAACTGTAACTAGTACAATCTAGATAAGGAATGTTTCAAAATATATAAACTACTCTTAATTAACACAAAAAACCATCCAATTTTAATAAAAAACAAACGTATATATTTAACAAAGGTATGAATTACCATTTTTATTACGTTTTGCATATATTCCATTACTAATCAAAATAGACTCTAGTTTCCAAAAGTTATGTTTATTAAGTTCAATAAAACAAATAATTACAGAAAGCTGCCTATCTTCACTGGCTCTACAAATTACCGATAAACTAGCAAAAGATTTATTGGAAAAATTTAGATTTTTTAACGATATGATGTCTGTGTTTAGATACTAATTGCAAATTTGTACTTTGTCTTTCCAAATTTCCTAAGAATATAATCCCTAAACAATGTGTGTAGTGTGCATAAAAATTTTCCGATTTAAAAAATGAGTTTACAGTTGGATATTTGATCAACAAAGTGGTATATAAAATATATTGAACCAATTTCAAGTTGTAGTGAAGTTTGATCCATGTCTTTTTATTAAAAATTATTTCAAAAGTTTGAGTTGAATCAATCCAAGACCAGAGATGATCAATCCAAGACTCTGTACTGTAATAGAACAAAACAAATTAGTAATCAAACACACAAAAACTGCTATATCTCTTTGATAAGATCTGGAAGATATCTTTGATAACTACTTTAAATAAGGATCTACAAGCCTTCTTTTGATGTAATCAATAATAAGAAAAAGAAAACTATTTGCTGGTTATTCACTAAAATGTCTAAGATGTTGAAAAATAATTCTAAAAGGGAATTACCCGTAAAATTCTTCGGGGGGTCGTTGCCTCTCGTACTTCTGAATATAAAATGAAAGCTGGTAAAAATGACCTAGGTATAGAGAGTAGGACCACCTTTACTAAATGGGGCAAATAGAAGTGGCATCGATGAAATTGTATCACCAGTCCTCAAGGATCATATAGGACGAAAATATCAAAATTCGCCAACACTTTTCAGTCCATAAATAATTACTTGATTTTGGAAAATATAACAAAATATTCATATTTTAAATGATTTCATCTTGATAAAAAATATTGATATCATCACAACTAAAAATTATAGTCTCCAATAATAGGTAATTATAATTTATAAAAAACTATAATTACTTAAATAATTATCACTAATTGATATGTTTGGAAAAACTCCAAAGTTATGATCGAGTTTCTATTAATTTTATCGGAAAATTTTATCTTTCTTGGTTGCTGATAAAAATAACATACATATTTGAAAGATGTTTCGAAAATTCTAATTGTAGCAAAAATATATAGGATTATCAGTCAAATTATTAATTTCTATGATGTTTGATATTAATAATTTGTTATTTTATGTTTGATTCAGCTAATCTCTGCGCGATTTTTTCTTCCCCTCTTTCTTCTTTGGTGTTTTACTTTCAATCCATACATCTATAAAAAAATATTTAATTTTTTTAGAGCTAGTTAAACAATTAATATGTGAAGAATTATTGACTTTAAAAATAGAAAATTATACTTTATTTCCGGTGAAAGCAGTAATATTATTCTTTAAAGTATTTTTATTACTTGAGTGCATCCATAAATGATTGAATTAGTTTTATTTACGGCTTACAAAGATTATTGAGAAACTCAGTGTATTCAACTAATATTATGATTGTAATCAGCTCATTTTGCATCAACAAACAAGTATTTTGCAAAATTACATCACTCTTCACAGCAGTGATCTCCACCAAAATAGGAAATAAGTGCGGAAGGAGGGTATAAAAATACAAACAATTCAAAGACAAACATTTGTCAAGGGTGAGGGGTCTAGACTTGAAAGGTAAATAAGTCATCTTTTTATAAGTTTTTTCAAAGTTACTATCCTGATTCGTGATATTATATAGTTCCATCTGAATTCCGCGTTTAAAATAATTTCATAACGCAATTCCAGGCTGCTTGAATTAGTTTAGTCGACATTTTCGTTGATAAAATAGTAACCAATTACATCTTATTTCCGCATTGCTTAAGAGAACTTGTTAGAGCATACCATATAAAGTCAAGAATACGATTGATTTCCGATAAACATTGCCATGGAAACCTATTTTTCAAATATTTCAAACTTTTATATTGTACATTAAGAGCGTTGCACAATATTGCACTCCACAAACATAATCTCAGTACATGTACATATTTATTAATTAATGTCTTCTTTAAACGCAGTTGAGACACTTCTCTTCACTCACAGACCAGGTTAAGTTAGCCTTGTCCGTACGAGCTGGAGTAATGTTCTACTAAAAACAGATTCATTTTTGTAATCAACACTATCTTTAACCAGTATGCAGTATCACGTAATTGGTAGACTTACCTGAAAGGTCTGCAGTACGTATCTTAGGAACAAAGTTGCGCAAATAGTTGTACTACTATCTTGTTTTCAATATTACTTATTTCCGTCAATAATATAGTTGTTATACTTAGTAAGGTAATACTTAGAAAAATTAATTCTTTAAATCATTCATTCGAAACATTAACTTTTTGCGTTTCGAAGTGCATCGTCTTCAATTTCAAAAATTGGACTGATTATTCGTATTATATTTACATCTCATCGAAGCAAAAAAATTATACAAAATTAATAAAAAAATTACATGAAAAAATTAACTTACCTCCTAAATCATCAAAAACAATTCCTCCAGTACTCTGTTTTATCGGTGCAGGTTTGATACTATCTGCAACCTTCTTATCTTCATTTTCCGAAATTGTTTTGACTTCCTCCTTGTCAGCTTCCTTCTTTAGTGCTTTATCCCGTAACTCCTTATTAACAACCTCCTTAATCGCTTTATGCATATTATCGCTCGTGTTCAGTTTCGTCTTATTTGAATCTTTCCCCAAGCTCTTGTTGTATTCTTTGATGATTGATGCATCTTTTTGTTCCGGTTTCTTCATCGGACTGTCCTGTTTGCTGCGTAATTTCGCTGATTTTATCGGTACAGTTTCCCATTCACCTAAACATCATGGAACACGTAAAATAAATTAGGAAGTTGATAAAAATAGCATCATTAAGATGACTTTCAAATACCTCTCGTAAATATTGATCACACTGTACTTACTGTTTCAGAAAAGGGTAAAATGAGAGGCCCTTCAATAAAAAGAAATTATAATCGCAAAAAGCAATTATAAAACGGCAATAAATTATCTTTACAGTACCTACAAATAAATTATATTATTGGCGAATTTGTAATAAGGTGGGTTAAGATATAATTGTGGAGTCAATGAAGCTTATTAAAAAGAATAAGGTGCATTCCGGCGAATCTCTCAAAGGGGGCCAAAGATGCGTATACATCGTTGGTTGCATTTAGATGTGCCATTCATAATATGACATGCTAATATAAGCATAATTCCCATGATGGCGTGTTTAAGCAGTGATTTTATAAATCTAAAAGCATGCGGGAGGCGTTTATAACAATGTAAGAAATAATTGTCCAAATTTTTTGGCTGGCCAAGTTTTTTTTATGAAATTGTTGGTTTTAAAATATGAATCACGAACCACATTATCGAAAGTGTTGAATATCGAAGCCGAAAGCGCCAGAATTAATTAAGAAAAGGGAATATTTGCTTAAAGGTAATACTATTAAAGTTTATATATTATAAAATGTTTACAACCGAAGTTTTGAATCATTTAAGCAAATTGGAAACTTGTCGAGTTATGTCAGATAAAATTTGTACGCTTATATAAAATCTCCTGAAATAAACTGACATACTCATCGACTGGCATACTCACCATGTGTGCAATAATTGAATTTTTGTGTATAAAATAAATGAATCAGTACTATGAATTCAAAGGTTGGCAAAATAAATAACATTATTATATAACATTTTCACACTAACCAATATTTCTTCCACGTTTTATACTCCAGATAATTTTCAGTTACACAAACAATTTAGCATCATATGCCACCACCTCCTGAATAGAAAAAATGCTTCAACCGAACTAGAGAAACACCCTCTGTTACCGAAGTAAAAGAAACCTGGAATCATCTATTTTTATAAATTGTGATAAGTATCATAAGTTCCATTATGTAAAACAAACTTCCCAACAAAGTAAACATCTTTTAGAATACCTACCTTCGTTCAAATCCAAAGGTTTTTCCTGATATTCCTTGTTCTTTCGATTTTTCTCTTTGACGATTTTCTCCTCGTCTATTTTCTGTTTCTTCAATTCTTCTTCAGCCTTCATTTTCTTCTGCTTCGAAATATCAATATCGCTAGGTTTCACTTTCTTCTGAACTTTTGCAGGAGATGGACCATTTCCTTTCTAAAATATTAAATGTAAACAAAAAAATTAGGAATATTTTACTGTTTACTTATTTATCATACAATATTAATGTGTACCTTGTCCTTTGTTTTAGCTTTTTTCTTTGCGGCGGAACGTTTATCTTCCTCTAAAGCCGATGTAATTTTATCGAAAGGTGGTTGAACAGCTGTTTTGAAGCCAAATGCAAATAAAGTTACAGCAACACAAACAACGAGAGCAACTGGGATATATAAGACTAAATGGTTTTGTACAAAATCGAATATCAGTTCCATTGTATTTCAAATGATCGTTCTTCGTATAATTGATACTATTGTAACTAATAAATGTTTAAAAATCCATTAACATGTCGCGCGGTGTGCTTTTCTTATTTTCAAAATATGTTGTGGTATGTTAAAAAGAAAGTAGATTTTAATTTTGGTGACGCGGCCAATGACGTCTTCTAAAACTGCCAATTGTTTGCCAACGTTAGTTATCGAAATCTGTCCTTTAAATTACAACGTTGTCAATGTTACATTCAAATTATTGACGCGTTCAGAAAATACAACTAGGGAACTGATGACAGCATTTCGCTGAACAGCTGTTGGAGACGATTCATACCTGATTTACACTCATGCGTCTGATGTTACATGCTGTAAGTGAGATTTTTTTAATTTTATTTATTTAACAGTTCATATAAACAGACAGTTTATTCAAAACAATTGTGGGGCTCTTTGTGTTTACAAGTTATATGTTCAAGCCTTAAATAACAAAAAATTAAATAATATATAGACTAAATGAAAACTAAATAAATCTTATATGTAACTCCTTTTTTCAATTTGTATCGCCTATATATTATATTTGTATTGCGGCAATATAGACATAATGTCATTTATATCGCTGTATCTACATTGGCGTTTCCAAATCTTTTTGCTAAAGTTTTTTATTTTCTTCACAAATAAATTTCGTGTATTTATTGCTTGTAGCTTATTTGGTAGTGCCTCATATTTGCTTATCACACTATGCGTTAGGTTTTTTTTATTATAATATTTTTATTAATTGAGTAATTAAAGCCTTACAAAATCTAATATTATGGAATTTTTTCTACATTGGTCTGAGGTTTTTTCTACATTTTTCTTTCCATAATAATATCGCTTTCAATTTTAAATACCAGAAGTTATACAAATTCCAAAATCAAATACCATAAAGAAATAAAATCATTATCTAATTTATACAAATTCAATTTGTTTCTACTTTAAAACATGTGAGTTATGATTTACAAAACATTTTACTTTTTCCGTTTTAATTTTTGTCAGGAACAGTTTTACTGCAAGGCCATTATTATAAAAGTAATGCGCATACTCATTATCAATCGTATTATAAATCGAACAGTATTAATATTCATAAATTGTATAGCAATAAAGGGATACCCGTATTTATTTTTAACCCAAAACTAATGTATCACATCGACTAAAATGATTGGATATGAAATTAAAATATTTTAATAATTAAACTTTTATCTAAAAAATCATCCGCTTGAACCGCTTGAGCAATAATCTCACTCATTTTGTTATTATCATCCTGACAATACATAAAAGAGAATAAAACAGATAACATGATAAAAGACTTAAATGATGAGATGGAACTGGTGTCAGACTGGATCAAAATTAACAAACTAGCTCTAAATAGACTAAAATTAAGGCGATGTATATTACAAATAGTCAAAATAAGATACAAGAAGAAATAAAAATTGATGGAATAGAAATCGATTATAAATAGAGATTAAATATTTAGGTATTGTAATTGATCGCAAGTTTACGATACAATTATCAGACCTAACATCAACTATTGCAACTCAATCACATATTACACCACAAAAAGTTATAGACAACCTGCAAGTGCATGTACAAAATAAGAGCAAGCGCTATACGTTAGATATGATACACGACTAATTGGGTTATTAAGAAAGTTAGATATTCTATCTGTAAAGGAGCAAGTATGGCTGCACACGATGACACTAATTTATAAGATTGTAAATGGTATGGTTCCTGAATATTTACAAAAGGTTAAAAATAACAGAGATATACACACACATAATACAGTGAACAAAAAATTCAATGTTTGACAAGGGATTATCGCAGAGTAACAAACTAGACAAGACTAAAGAAGCGTGCAAGCTGTGTGCTAAAACTGACTTCAAAAAGACTTATCAAATCTGTTTAAATTCTAATAAACTGAAAATAAGGAAACTGTGGACATAATTTTATTTTACATCCCTTATCAATTTCCATCTTTTTTTGTTTTTTATTTAAAATATATTGATCAACAAAACCTATGAAAACTTCTTTGCTGCAGTAATATCTTTTTACCCCATTATGGTTGAAAAAACTTTGCAGACCTAATAGATCACAGTGACCCGTAAAACCTTATCCGTATCTACTCGATCTTACAACAATCTATTTTAATAGTAAAAACCGTATTACACTAATACCAACAGAAAGCATAAGGCTGCAGACTTGAAAATATAATATATGTATGATTTAACTAACATCAAAAATATTGCATAATTTTGAAATATAAAACAATATGATATAGAAAAATAAATAGAAAGACTACCCTCATAATCAATACCGAACGTAGTAACCGTATGTAGATATACTACCATGGGTATAAGGAGAATTTCTCCTTAAGAAGAAATTATCTGGTGTCCTACCTATTAGCGTCGATGGCAGGCGCTCGCCGTTAAATCGTATAGTCGGTCATAAGACAAAATAGGCAGAAATAGGCCGACTATAAATAAGCTTTGAACAAACAAAGTATGATTTGAAATTTGTAATTAAAATGAATGCGGTGTTAGTTTTAGGACATTTTTGTGAAGTTCATGGCCCTTGTGTTATGCTTTGCACAAAAAAATACGATTCCTTACCTGAATCGAGTCAACAAATATTTTCTTGTTGTGATTCCTGTAAATCTCTTAGAAAGGAAGAGGCTTTAACCAGCAGAAGAGACAATCATTATTTTATTACAACGAGAAATCCTATTGAACATGAACAAGCAACAATTCTGAAACATTTTATGTTTTGTAGTTTGAGCTCTGAACAAGAAGAGACGTTTTATTTTGGTGATAATCATAGAGGACACGTACTATCTCATTGTTTTACAATTCATGACTCATTAGCACGAGGTTTTTTGAGAAAATATGCTATTCTTTACTATATGAAAGACAAACTACAACTTCTTAATATGTCTATGGATATTTTAAAGCAAATTAGACTGGTTGCTTCCGAGATTTTAGCTTACTCTGCTGACATAAATAAATATGAACAGTCTGAGGAGTCTCAAAAAGTTTTAAGGCAGTCCCAGGAAACACCGAGCAATATAGGAAGGTCTTTGGCCGATTTAACTGGACAGCCTAATATTTATCAACAGTTGCATGTAAGATTTAGCATATTGTTGCAGGATCAATACAAAGTGATCAAATTAAGTAACTATGTGAAAATTGATTGTCCGAAACCAGTGACTTCTGTGATTAAAGAACTATTTTGTAAAATGGACTATAATGATTTTCATACTTTATTGTATTATACTTTGATTGGTTATGAAATTGAAACAACACACAATGAGTTAAAAATGGGGTTTTACAGTTTGTTGCCTGATGAAGGCTGGATAAAAGTAAATAAAATAGCAGTAAGTTTAGATTATAATAAGTATTTAATAACTGTTGATCCTGATACTATCATATCTGCATCTACTTTACAAAATGAAATTGAATCATCGTTAAAAAATGAGAAAATTGGTGAGCGAGCATTAGAAGAACATTTAGCAGCTTTAATATTACATTGGTATAATGTCGCTCAAGCATTATGTTGGTGCCCAAAAATTGATGCAAATTTATTGAAAAGTTTCAACGTGACTAAAAATGATGCTAATTTATTAATTCATTGGACTTCACAATGTTCGAAAGATGGTGATAAGTCGAATGCGATAGCTACAGCTTTAAGACAGATTTTAGATAAGTTTTAAATATATAAAGAAAAATACGCATATATTTATTATATATATATGATAACAAATTATTATTATACTTTAAGATTATGTTATGTAAATGTGTCTATATTATATTACAAAATGCAAATAAATTAAAGAAAAGTTTTGAATTTGTTGCTGAGTAATTAGCTTTGAGTAAGTAATAATTTTTAACTTACGCCATGGTTAAAGGCTTAAGGTATATATGCAAATGCTTTTATCGGTATAAAGGCTGTTTTTATATTTTATATACAGGCTGTCTTAAAAGTGCACACAAACACACACTTTACTCTCAAATTACGCTACAAAACTTTTAAAACCACCCCAGAGAAAACTAACATCATTAGGTTATGACGTCGCCTAATTTTTTTGTATATTTGTTCAATGAATAAATTTCATATGCATAAACTTTAAAAAGTCGTGGACGAGACCGGAACCCCACCTTTCATATACTGGAAGTCAAACGTTTTATTAATTATGCATGAAGCAAATGTTAAGCTATTAGTTTACAACTCATCTATTAAATTCAATTATTGTTTAGGATGGCAATCTATTAGCATAGAAGTGCATAGCTATAACCATGCGAGGAAAGTGTATTTCGCACGCCTTCGGCTTTAATATGTTCCGCATTTAGTAAACTTTTTGTTCGACAGGTTACTTTAAAGCAGTAAACATTACATATCTTCAAGCGTTTATTTAAATATCTTTTTTTAACACTAATCAGTGGTGAATATGGAAAAGAATTAACCAAGTTCAAGGCGGTATTTTATTTAAAATTTTGAATATATTGAAAAATTTAATAAGAATATCCTGATTTAGTGTGATAAGTTTGAATCCCCCCTCTAAATTACAATTTGTACCCACCACTCTTAACAGTATTTGATAAGTTGCAGAAGTACCATTTCATAGATCTTTTAAAATTTAAAATATTTGCTCCAATAAGTTTTTTGTATCTCCCACTATGTATTATATTAAAGGAGGGTTATCAAAATATATTTTTGTATCTCCCACTGTGTATTATTTTAAAGGGTTATCAAAATATACAGGGTGTTACTTAAGTTTGATTTTTTATTGCTCAAAATCGGCCCACTATTTTCAATTATTTACATTGAACAAATTGAGGGCTGTTAGCCTTATGTATGAACCCCGAGTCTCTTTGTCTAACTATCATAGAAACCGAGTAACGAGCAAATTATATATCAAAATTTTGTATCACATTTCAAGAAAGTCGTTGTATACGAACGTAAAAGACGATACGGATAATCTATTATGTGAAAAATCAACTAGAAATTGAATTAATTAATAAAGAATATGATGCAATTATTTTATTTGTAAATATAATTGTTTTACAAAATATTTCATTTCTTCAGTCTGTTTTTAAATATCCTATAGAATAGATGAAGTACCTTCCTGATAGTCTGTATTTTTGTACCTTTCTAACTATTTTGTGAATTACAATCTCTGGGATTTCTTCAGGGCTGCTACTACAGTGAAGGCTAGCACGTAGGTCAGTTTCTGACCTATAATTCTGGCTCCTCAAAGAAGTTTAATTATGATCTAAATGGTGCATTGATTCTGTTTTAATCCAAATTTAAGTTTTCAACTGCATATTTTCTAATTTGAATATTTGTATTTGATGTTATAGTAATACATATATTTTGTACACACAATTTGAACATTACAGTACGTTCCTTCTTTATGTTGTTTACATAAGGTGACAATTTATACTTTTTCTTAAACGCGTAGATTACGTATTTGACAAATTTGACTTAAAATTGAAGACAATGAATTCACTGATAATCGCGATTTTTCTTGAGTCCAAATATCATTGACTATTGAAAAGAGTCTCTCCACTGAAGCATTTGAAGCTCAACTGAGGCAAATAAAAAGTTGCTTCGACTATTTTTAAACTATCTAGAAATAGAATATGACGACATATTCCGATTAGCCCGCCGGCGAAGCGGATGTAAATTTAGCGCTCTTAGAAAGATACAGCTACGAATCGATCAATACGATTTTTATAGCATAGATACAGTCTATACAGCACTTTGCTACTAGGGCAGCGCAGAGTTGTCTACATCGGGGTTTCTGTACAGAGCCCACAAGCGCCTAGTAGTGATATTATAGATTGTCCATTAGGCAAGGCTAGTTAGTAAATTCAACAGACAGAATAATCCAAAATAAAATTAAATTCAACAAAATGACGACGAACGCACAGACAGAAAACCAAAAACAAAACCAACCCGAAGATGCGATTACTGCTCTTGACAGGGTCATGGCGGAAACCGCCCTTTTAAAAATTAGACTCAACCAACTTCTCAACATCCAAACTGAGTTAGAAAAACAACAACACAAAACCAGCGAATCTACACTCACACAATCAGCACAATCATACAAAACACAAAGCAAAAACCAATCAAAGAAAGCACCAAAGAGAAGCAGACTTGCTTCTCCCACACTAACACAGAACAACTTCGAAACATTATCCGATACCACCGATTCAGACATGGAAACGGAGGAATCAGATAATGAAGTAGAAAACAGAACACAAATTAAAAAAGCACCAACCACACAAAGACGGCCACCACTCCTAAACACTCCATCCACAAGCCAACAAACAACTTTGGCTTGTGGATGCAAATCCACAACTCCACAAGCTCCACCAAAAAACAAAATCCCACCAATTATCCTTAGGGAAAAAAAAACACTGGACACAGCTCCAACACACATTAAAACCAAACACCATCAATTACACTAGGGCAATAAACAAACCTGAAGGCATAGCCATTCACACCCAAACTGAGACAGACTTC
>WYDF02166796.1:0-22224 GCA_009867245.2 Adranes taylori
ACAAAAAGTGGACTTATCTGCTTTTGGCAAACGGCCACAGATATAATAGCATCATTACACACTGGACACTATAAAAATTAAAACTCCTTACATTCTCAAAGTATAACTTTACTAACAAATTTATTTTTGCAATTTATTTTATAGATGTTATTCTCGCAGTTTGGCGTTGAAACCGACGAAGACTTTCCACCAGAACCGCCCGCTCCCACAGCTACTCCTGTCGCACACATCGACATGCATCACGAGCACTCACCTACCAGAACATTATACACAAATACTGCCTCGTTGCATAGAACAGATTTATCAGGTGAGTTGACATTTTGAGTTTAATTGTGTATTTGTTCTTATTTAATCTTAGGATTTTTTTTAATTACATAATTTATTTTTCTATGAGGGATGTCTTTATTTTTGCATATAGCTTTAACAAAAAATAATAGTGTAAATTTCAGTCCTTTATTGTTTTTGAAAGTCCTTGGCACCATTTCCGATGCACTTTTGCATTCGCTCAAACCAGTTGTTAAAGCACTTATTCCACTCTTCAATGGGTATGCTCGAAATGGTCGTTTGGAAATTATCGACTGCATGGATCTTCAGGTAATTCACATTGTTGCTCACGCAGTGCATTCTTGATGACGGGAAATGTAATAAAATAGTTGGGACTTCTGGGAAGTCAGGACTGTACGAAGGATGATCAAGCAATTTGATGTTTTGTTGTTCGAAAAACTCAAATATTTGTCGAGCAGTGTGAGCACTCGCATTGTCATGGTGAAGAATGATCCGACGCAGTGGATTTATTTTTCTGCCGCTCAGAAATGATTTCTGCCAAACAAACTGTTGTGTACCAGTCAGCAGTTACGGTTCTTCGATTTTGTAAACGAATTGTAGCCAGATGTCCGGATTTTGATACAAAAATTGCGACCATCTTTTTCGACGCACTGCGGGAACGAATAACTTTGGTTGGATTCTCCTCAACTTGAAACATTCAAACAGTAGACTGACGTTTATTCTCGAGTTCATAAGAATAAATCCAAGACGTGTCGCCACTGATGATACTCTATACATTTTTGGAGCGGCCTCTGTTGAAACGATTCAGTGTTCTTCAGCACCAACTGGCACGATCCGCCGTTTGTTCCTCGGTCAACAGATGCGGGATCCAATGAGACACTAATTTTTTCATGCCCAACTCAACATGTGACATCTTTTGGATTGAGGTCTTAAAAATGCCCATGGAACTCACGATCTCCCGGTAAATTACAAGACGATCTTCATTAATTATCTCGCGCACAGCATTAACATTTTCATGGGTGACCGCTGATTTTGGTGGATCCGGCCTAATATGATCGCGGAGATTTGTGCGTCCACGTTTGAATTCAGAGCACCAGATATTTTCAACACGTGTTAATATAATGTTGAGGTTAATTTCGGAACAATATGTTTTATTACTTGCGCCCTGTATTTGACTATATGCAAAATTAAAACGACATTCCTCGTCCATTATTTTGTAAAAGAGACTGATAGTTACATTTCGTGTCTTAGTAACTGATTCATCCTGTTTAAATCTCATGATCATAAATATTTTAATAGCGTGGAAGATGCGTTGTGATCATGGTGGTTTCTAATGTGTCTGTGCCTTTCCTAACCAGATTCATTCATTTCTCTAGAAAATAGTAGTTGTTTGCGTAGCTATTACAAGATTGGTGTCGAAGCCTCGATCTATCCTGTTGCCCATCTCCAGCGTGAATGTTTATCTTTCGGTTTTCCTCGAATGCCCATCTCCAGCGTGAATGTTTATCTTTCGGTTTTCCTCGAATCACAGTTTTCCTATATTGACGGCTCTAATGATATGTCCACAATAAAATGAGGATCGTGTGGTATACAGTATTGTGTAGCCACGGGAGATATTTTATGTATTTGTTTTTTTTTTCTGCCCACGAAATACGGAGCAGTACATTTCCAAAGCGTCGCCTCTTCTCTTATTCTAGCAACCACACGAATGGTCTAGTTCTCCTACGTTTACAAGAACACTGAACACCAGTGAATTCACCAAATTGATTTTTGTGGCCTTACTGATATCATGATTTCTGCAGGTCCTGACAGTGCCGACATTTTACGGACATGATGCAAATCGCTAGGCTTTTTTCAAATAAAATTATTCTTTGGTTTTAAACATTTTTGTATTGTTATTGGATTTAGCAATTCATAAGGAAATAATTAATATATTCTATTGGCTTCTTACCACCAGTCCATATATTCCGCATTTCGTTTTTCTTGTCTTTTTGGATTCCCCAAAATATAAAAGTGCGATGATGGATTATCGTTTTGCGTCAATTGATATTAAAAGACCCACAATGGATTTTCTCAAGGAGTTGACTCACATTATATTTATCGATTCTTTCAGCAATCAAAGAGCCGTTTAAACACGTGTACCAAAGTTGGAATAGGGTTGACTGGTTAGGACTAAAAGAACTTTCCACAATTTAATAATAGCACCTCGTTTAACATTCCAATTTTAAAGCCGATTGTTACGATTTTATCTGATTTTTATGAAATTTATTTTATGCATTATTTTATCCTCATTTATAAATTTTAGATCCTCAAATAAAATATGCAGACATTAAAAAAGAAGTAGATGTCAAATTTGAAACGCTGCGTTCGTATGATCAAGATTCGTTACTAGAAATGGAGAATAGCCAATTATCTAATATGGCATCCGACGCCGTGGGAAATGAACTTAACTCCTGTTTACCAAATAATGGAGGAAGTTTGGAAGGAGGAGGTGGAAGTAAGATTTTATTTTGGATATTTTCTATACCTGTACATGTGTAATTTTATAAGCCATTTTACTTTTTAATTAGTAGTCATAAAGATATGTAAAATGGGGCGCAGATAAGAACTCCGAAAAAGGTCCGAAATACCAAAGAACTAAACACGAATAAGTAATCTCTCTATAGTAATAATAATCAGTAAAGCATTAAACCTGATAGAGTTTGATATCGAGGGTACCAAAAATGTAGTTAGAAAATCAGAATCAGCAATATTCAAACAACTCCACCGGGATAAATCTATGCATGGGCAATTTTATAACATCATTGCCGAGTTGGAGTTGTCACCACAATTAACATTTGGCCCTGCTGATAGAATATTGCAACTAAGGAACAAGAAAACGTGGCAAAATATCAGGATTTGTCATGCGAGTTACGGATCCAACATCCACGCCATTCCATCAAATTGGTAGTCAGGAGAGGCGCTAGGTCCTTTCTAATAAACTATACTAAGACGATACCGACTTTTGAGGCCAAAGCGGAAGAACTGAAGAATTAGCAAATCAAATGCGAAAGCTCCTAATACTGGGCATTTTGAGTTTACGGTCATACGACCCGACAATGACGTAACGACTTACTCCATTATTTAGAGAGTCGTTATGTGACATCGGCCGAGAAATCTCGTGTATGATGTCGTCTTTACAGAGCGAAAATAATAATATATTTATTACAAGAAAAGAACTTAAAAGGGTATCAGCCGAAATCTTTCTGTGCCTATCTCTCTCATTTAATTTCATATCTTTATAACAGTTTTCTGAATTCTATTTGGCCCCATTTTGCAAAAATTAATTAATGTGAATCACTTTCTTTCATTAAGGTGCCCTACCCTTAGACCAGTCTTCGATGGACGGCAGCCATGATGGGTCCAGTAGTGATAATGTTATTAGTGGTAATAGTGGGCCTCCTACATTGATGTCGGCCGAACTCCTGGATATGATGACACCTCAGGCAACTATCAAAACAGAAGACTTTAGCGGAGGTATTTTGTCATATAGTTTTCAACTAATTTTGTGGATTGTTTTTATTTAACCTTTTACCGCATACATTTTTGTTTTTTTTTGTCAAAAAAATTTAATAAAAACTAATCCTATTTTCAAGTAAAAATATTGAAAAAATATAGCTGCCTAACAACTTGATTTTTTTAAAATGGTTTTTTTTTAAATGTTTTTTTAAAATGTTTTAAAAAAATTTTTTTTTTAAATGTCAAGTATCATAATCATGCACTTTTCCATGCGCCTCAATCTATCTACATTTTTCCTTTTCCAGAGTATGCTCTGTAGAATAAAAATACCAGGAATAGTAATTATGTTTCAACTGGAAAATAAGGGTTTGCAATCTGCCCGGTATGCATCACCAGCAAATACGTGAGTAGTAAGTACCTCGTGGGAAACAGTCTAACGGAGATTTCTTAGAAGGAAAATACCTTTATTAATAATGCCAGCTATGTAGTCCTCGTGAGAGGACTAGCATAGAGTAGGATCTAGCCTAACACCGAGGAATTTAATACAATCTGGATTAGGTGCATCAATCTTTCTCATAGAAAAAATCATTTGTTGAGTTTTATTTTCATTTAACAGGAGTCGGTGCGGATTAAACCAATCTTTAAAATAGTGAGTAGTTTCGGTCATCACTTGTTGCAAAACGGCGTCCTCCTAGTCTTTTTTAGGTTTGGGAACAGGAAGAAGTCGCAAGGGGCTAGATCTGGTGAATACGGTGGGTGGTCGATCAATTCGTAACCTAATTGGTTCAATTTTACCTGCACGACAGCCGTTCTGTGAGCGGGGGCGTTGTCATGATGGAAGAGAACTTTTTGCGAGCCGAACTAGGGCGTTTTTTTTTTCTTCAATTCGGCGTAGAAACGGACCAATAATGCTGCGTAGTAATCGCCAGTTATGGTTTCACCCTTTGCCAAGGAATCAATAAGAATAATGCCTTTCGCATCCCAAAAAACAGTCTCCATCATCTTACCTGTCGATCGGGTTATCTTTGCCTTTTTCGGTGACCCTTCGCCGCTTTTTCCCCACTGTTTTGACTGTTCCTTCGTGTAGTGATCCGTGTCCGGCGTGCAGTAATGGACCCACGTTTCATTCACAGTGGCATGTCGACGAAAAAATGCTTCCAACCACGTTTTATCTTCGCCAAAAGCTTCTCCGAATCCATCACACGTGAGCGTTTTTGGTCGATAGTAAGTAAACGCGGCACCCATCCCGCAAATAGCCTTTTCATATCCAAATGTTGATATGTTTGCAGCCTCTAGCGCTAGCTCACAGATTTTGATTCGACTGTTTTCCATAATCAAATCATAGATTTTGTTGATGATTTCTGGTGTAGGGACGATATTTGAGGGCCCTGGGTGGTCGTCATCAACCGCGAACTAGTACGACCACGAACAAATTCATCTTTCCCAAAATTTTACTTTTGGTAGCGACGGTGTAGACTCGCCATAAACAGCATCCAGTTCGGCTTTGATTTGTGCATTATTTTTCCCTTTCTTTCGAAGGAACTTAATCACTAAACGATATTCGACTTTCTCCATTTTTCAAAAGACACAAGAGTTGCGTGTTTGCGACGGCTGTAAAGACCAATCTAATTGTTCTTTTTACGCAAATTCTGACAGACATCATATTCTGGATGGCAGATGTCAAAACCAACATGGCCATCTAGCGCCATCTGTCGAAGGCTAGATTTATATGAAACCACTCTCGATTATATCAAATATCACTACAGAATGAAATAATTTTTTTTTGCAAGATCAATCGATTTCAGGACGAAAAACAACCTCAAACGTGGAAGATTATAGCACGTGGCTTGGAATACAACATAAATGAACTCAAAACCGAGTGCCACTTGCTGTCCAAACGTCAGAGCTATCCTCCTTATATCGCATGAAGTATTTGTATGAGCCAGATATGTGCAACTACGCAATTACAAATTGAGTTAAAACATTAAATAAAATATTTTTTTGGTCTGTTCCATTTATGACACATAATGCGGTAAAGGGTTTAGTCGTTTTTTATTTCGAAAGTTATCTGATATTTTCTAAAAGTGTTCTATTTCTAATCTCTAGATCAAATGGATTTAAAAACGAATGGCCATTCTGATGGACAAGCTCACAGTAGGCAAAGTGGAGGTCCGAAAACGTGGACACAGGAGGACATGGAATTAGCTTTAGATGCCTTACGAAATCATAATATGAGTTTAACAAAGGTATGCAATAAAATTATATTATGAATTTTAATTTAATAGCAGATTAATTCAGTTTACAGTATATTGTAATATACGTCCTCTTCGTAAAATAGTTTGATTTGTTGGGATAAGCTTTTTAGGTATGCACTTCTAGATCAAAAATCCATAAATTAAACCCATCAATAAAATCTATGAATAATAAATAGTTTTTTCTCCGACTCACTGACTTCTGGTTTATTACATAATTAAGAATTACTATATTATCCATTGTACTCCTGCCTCCGTTGTCAATAACATCCTTTATTTCTTTATCTAGTTTTGTATTAACTTTCCTTGCGAACACCCGATATATTCCATTCATAATGGTAACCCGTCTATAACTTGACACATCCATTCTATCCCTTCTTTTCTGCGACAATTGCCCCCTCCTTCCATTCCTCTCGAATCCTTTCTTTCCTTTCCATACATCATTCATGCCCTTAGTTAACGCTTCCACTCCTTCTCTATCCATTTCTCTCCACATATCCACATGCATCTCATCTGGACCCACCGCACTTCCTTTGTTCTACTTATTTCCTTTCTTACATCTTCTACTGAAATTTCTACACAATCAACCTCTCCTATCATATATTCACTCTCACTTCTTTCATTTACTTTCATATACCCATTATCACACCAATTCTTTCTACACTTCCTTTCCCATTCCTCCATCTCTTTGTTTCAATTTGACTCCTATAACCTCCAGTTACTTCTTTATTCTCAGATATTTCCACACATTCCCTTCATTTTCTAGGTTGTTAATTACTTCCCTTTCTTCCTGTTTTTTCCCTACATACCTCTTTTGGTTCAATACAGGCCATCCATGACTTCTCTCCATTCCCCATCTTTTTTAATACATCCCTAACCTCTTTCTTTTCCATTTCTCGTTCCTTATCATACACATTCCTTACTTTCTTCTTTTCTCTTCCCACTTCCTTTCCTTTGTTTTTACCCTTAAACTTTTTTTTCACATCTATCATCTCATCCAATCTAGTTGTTCTTACCCAATCTACCGCTGCCATTCTCTCTTTAAACCTTCCTCTTTCATTCTCTCTCCATATTGTTTATCAACGATCCCTCTCACTTGATCTACTTCCCCCATGCTCTTCTCTTCCCCTTTTTTTTATTATCCATTTTGACTATTGTAATGGTTGTACTAGTAACGACAATTTGTAGTTGTTGGAAGAGTTATTTTCCAATATCATCTGGGTAATGTGGAACTGGATGCATTCGGAAATAAATAATTAATTCAGTCATTAGGCTCTTAGTCTAAAGTGATGATAAATTCATGATAAATCATAACTAGAAAATTGTTTTGTGTTGAATTTATTTTATACGATTGCAGAAAGTAAATTTGCATTATGTTTAACATAATTTTTATAATCCATGCTTTATTTTTATCTAGGCTTCGGCGACGTATGGAATACCTTCAACTACTTTATGGCAGCGGGCACATCGACTAGGCATAGATACACCGAAAAAGGAGGGTCCCACGAAATCATGGACAGAGGAGAATTTAAATTCTGCGTTGGAAGCGCTACGCACTGGCACAATTTCGGCGAATAAAGCTAGCAAAGCTTACGGTATTCCCAGCAGCACACTGTACAAAATTGCACGAAGGTTTGAATTTGATTATTTTGAACCAAAATATTGACATATTAAAAAAACTTGTTTTTTTGTCCGTTAATAGTTTATGTACTCATTTGTAAGAAACATCAATTTTTTTTAGGGAAGGTATTCGATTAGCAGCACCTTTTAATGCTGCACCAACCACATGGAGTCCCGAAGATCTAGAACGTGCACTGGAATCGATTCGTTCTGGCCAGACATCCGTACAGAAAGCTAGCACAGAATTTGGTATTCCCACCGGAACGTTGTATGGTCGATGCAAACGTGAAGGTATTGAACTCTCACGAGCTAATCCAACACCATGGTCCGAAGATGCTATGGGAGAGGCTTTAGAAGCCGTCAGGTTAGTATCTAATTTGTGTGGTTTTTGTTTTTGTTACTTGTTTGGTATTATTGAGGATATAAGAGCACTGTTCTCTGTACTTTTGTTAAGTATTTGGAATCTGTTTAAAAGTTTTATGACAATTAAAATTAATTTTTTATTATCTTCTAATGGAATATTTATTTATTTTTTACTTTTTCAGCAAATTTTTTTTTGAGTTTTTGATTCAATAGATTTCGTTTAGAATGTACACGTAAAAAATTTAACTTATGTAACAATCTCTATAGTATGGCTCGCGTAAAATGGCTTGTAATACTTTTGTTCTACATCTAAAGGTACATCGTAACACAAAATTTATCAGGCAGTTTTAATTTTCTGGTCATAAAATAATGTATTTTCCAGTCAAAAATAGCTAGCTAACTTTTATTAGTCATTATTTTAAGATTTTCGAACCAAAAAGAATTATATACTACTAGCGGACCCAAGAAACGTTGTTTTGCCCCCACCTGCTCTTCATATTTGCCTACGGCACCTACAGCATTGTCGCGGCCAGCGACATGGTCCAATTGTCGCATCTTCACCACCCATTTACTTGTTATAGTTGTTGATGACTCTTGGTTGGCATACCGAAACTTTAGCTCTATTTTATTTGCTCCAGCGGTTCACCTGTGGTAGTGGGTAAACTTCATCAAAGTTGGTATCAACAGACAGGCAGTTGCTATCTTGCTATTTTACAACGGTGACCTTGTTTCTTGAATCGAATTTCCAGTTAAAAGAACCTCTCCCGTGCTTGTCTTGAACTTTAGTTGGCGTCAATGGACACTTCCCTGTTCTTAGATCTCTTATTGTTCCCGCGGCTCGAAATCCTGCCTCAGGAAGCTTGACGATAAGAGCATGGCTTTTGAAGAAATTTCTCCACGCAGAGCCTTTAGCTTCAAGCCGAATCGAATTGGCTTGGCGCTTATAAATTACTTGATGAAATGCATACCGTAGTATTTCACAATCATTTCATCAACAGGTGCTTGTCTAATATAGCCCACTTTTTGAAGTTCTCATTGATCATCGGCAAAAGAAGCCTTACCTTGAAAGTATTGTGATGCTTGAATTCTCCGCAAAATGTATGACAGATTTTATTTCATAATATCTGTTTCTAGTGAAAGCGTCTTTTAAGGGAAATCTCCAGATCTGTACTCTCAGATCAATAATCGCGCTCACTTGGAAGGATGTGATAACCACTGAAAATAAGGAATCCGATAAAGGTATTTAGCTCGTCAACGGAAATATCATCTGGCATGTTGCTTGCTCCTTGGCATTGTGGGCTGTTTCTTCAATAATCATATTGCAAACGTTTTCATAAAAAAAATTCTACGAATATTTGGACACGGGAAGCTTCCTTCAGAACCTCTTTTAGGCGATCAAGATTCTCCTCAGAATTGTTTGATGGTTCACTGTGGGCATAAATAGGCGAAATTTCTTCCCATTTAGCAGATTACTGAGATACACTCACCTGGCGCTTTGCATTCTTAACATTAATTTACATTATCCTGAGTCGGATTACTGGAAGAAATCTGTTTACCAGGAATGTTATTTACTACTCGTAGATCCATAACATTTTCGTCAATTTCATCATCCTCTGTCAGTTCGTCAACTTCCTGTGGTAATGCTAGAATGTCTGCTTCACATTCATCGGACTCTAGATATTCCAGTGCCTCCTCAAAGGTCTTAAAATACTGCTCTTTGTCCATTTTGGTACAAACTAAAATGTCGGAGTTTCAGACACATATCTTCCTTCTTATTTGAGAACAGCAATGTTTTCTTACCTTTGGATAAAAGCTTAAAAACTAAATATTTTGTCCCCAACAGTGAAAGAAGTTGGGAAACATTTACACTATTTTTTGGAATTGAAATATTTGTTGATGAAACGTAGGACGTTATGACACATTACCTTGTTTACATTGAAAACACGTTGTGATATTTGACATTCTGAACTGGCTACGTTGCCGAATCTGACCCCATTTCTAATTCAATTTATGTAAGTGAGGACAGGACAAACTAATAGCATCACTGAAAAGAGAAAACTAATAATTTTTTCTTTAATTATGCACGTCAAAATCTGATGTGACGACACTGGACATTATTGGGTTAAGTCTAGTTGCATGACTTGCAGAAAACTTATAAGTTGCTCTAAAAGAACAAAATTGCACTCTTCAAACCATTCTTTCCATTCTTCTGGCCTACACTCCCTCCCATTCGAAAACTCATTAAATTCTCGTAATATAATGCCTCAATTTCTTTCTTATTCAGACATTTATTCCCCTTTTTTTATTATCCATCCTGACTTGTAGTGATTGTATTGGTAACAAAAATTTATAATTGTTGGAAGCGTCAATTTCCAATATCATCTGGGACAGGTGTGTTGCTGGCTGCATTTATAAATAAGTAATTATTTAATTCATAAGCAAACTCTCTTAGTGTAAAGTCATTCTAAATTATAACTTGAAATTGTAACGAAACTTTCTTTTTCAGACATTCCCAAACTTCCTCTTCCTTTATATCTTCCTCATTTTCGTCTGCCCATCACTTTGACACCCTTTATGCATCAACTCCTTTATGCGTTTCATTTCCTTCCATTTCTCATTTTCTTACCTTTTCTTAAATTTTCTTTTTTATTTATTGTCTCACCTGAACCTACATTCTTTATTCCCATATCCTTCCCCTTCCCCGAACGATGGACTTTTTTATTGCTCTTATATCTTCATATGATATTAATGTTTATTTATGATTTTTTACTTTGTCACTTAAATTTATGTGTTCTTTTTTCTATACTTGGTTTTTATTTTCAGTTATTATATTCTTTTCTTTATTTTGACAATTGAATTTAATTATTTTTATTTTTGTTTTATTATTTAAATATCTCCACTCGTATATTATTTTGACTAAATACTTTCTTAAAACATGTTTCTCTTGAAGAACTTTTATTTCATATTTAATTTTCAATAGTTCCAAATATTTTTTTTCAAACAGTGTTTTGTTTCGTAATGAATTGGAAACATTTTTTTGAAATAAATTAAGAAAATTTTTTGGCAAATTAAAACAACTTTTTTATTTTTATACATAATTAACCATCTAAGTTTTATAATTTCTGCAACTATTTTTGTCTTTTATTTATTTATTATTGTTTGGCATATTTCTAACACCAGCTAATCAAAGTAAATTCTTAATAATATTTAGACATTTTCGAATATTTAAATAAATTCTTTTATTGTTATAAGTATTTAATAATGGACATAGAAGATATTTATTTTATTTTATTTTTTACTTTTATTTACTTTATTTTATTATTATTATTAGTAAACATATTTGAACTTTTTTTCATAAGCAAATTAGTTTTGTGTAATGCTATTGTGACATACACGCTGTTGTTTGTCTCTTTCCCTTAGGGGCTCCAACAAACGCCTGAAAAAGATGGACTGACCAGACAGTTATCAACGTGTATTACCGTTCAGTGAAGACCTCTAAAAATACTCAAAATTGATTGATAAAAAACAATTTTAACGAAATTATTCACGGCTTTGACACTTCTATATATAGATAATTATATAGAGATTAAAATTTGACATTTAATTCTACTAATTATTTAATTAATTAATTAAATAAATACAAAAAATGCGTCTATGTACATGTGATCTCTTAAATATTTTAGTAATATTGCATTATACTTATATTATTACTTAATAAACTTTGCTCTGTGTTCTTTGTTAATATTATAATTACTATTTAAAATTACTTAGTGACATTGTCTTTTAGTGTTTAGGTCGATATGTTTACTTATAATATTTATAAAATATATAAATAAATACTAAGTACGATATTGGTTTTTTATTTGTTTCTTTCTCTTCTACATATCTTAAATTTAAAATTGTTTTTATGCTGAATAGTTGACTTATAATAATACGTTAATATCTTCTATGTCCAAAAAAGTAATGCGTGTTACATTTATTTAATTCTCAGACGGAATTATAATGTTAGAGATCCACCTATTATCATGTAATCTAAATATGTATTCAAACGTATGACCCAACAAGAGGGACCTCAGAAGATGAAATTGAAATGATTTATGCGGATCGTAATACTCTTTTGAATACATAAAGCAAATTCGTCTAATTATTCATATATTTCAAGATATCTCAATGCTAAAATTGGTGCAGAACGCGATGAAAACGTATAAGCAAATTATTCCTTAGATATCCGACATGAAGCTAAATACTGGAGCAAGTATCCAAATTTCTGACAAAAAGAATAGAATATACGCACAAAATTGAAGAGTACACTGATAATTGAAGATAGTTGGAGCAAAAAAATTAGAAGGAATTACCGTAATGCATGTAAGGAACACATGTCATCAACGTTTCCTGATAAATCATTTAATAAAGCATTAAAATTTACCTCCAATTACCCAACAATTTGACTAACTCCGACAAAAGTCACATGCACAACAAAATGCGCACACAGTTGATTTTTTTTTATGATACTCCCAGCATCCCCAAAGATTAGTTAATTCTAATTTAAAATCTAACAGTTACAAAAAAAGCCATTAATTAGCATTAATTTTTTACAGTTCAGTAAATTAGCAAATTGCACGTTTGGTTGAAGAATTTATTTACTAAGCCAGAATAATTTTTTTTATGATTGATACCAGTAACAGTTTATGATTGATACATCTTACAGAGTTCGATTGTTTTTTTCTCATTACATTTAATAAAAATTTTGCTATTAAAATTTGAAATATGTGCAAATTCTTGGATTGGAGTTGTATGATCAATAATGTTACATGAGATCAGCTCTATCCCCACACGTTTTATTTAAGCAGTCTATAAATTTAAATATTTGAAAACATTTTTTTAAATCAATACATTAAATTTAGCTGATTAAAAAAATGTAATTGACTACGTATTTGAATAAAATAATTAAGCATATAATGCGACCATATTGATATATCTATCTTAGATTGGGTCACATGTCCATAAACCAAGCGGCAATTCATTTCAACTTACCTTATTCATCCTTATACGGTCGATTCAAACGTGGTACGAAATATGCCGATCCAGATTCAACACTTTCCGATGCTATGACGAACATCGATAGCAAATCTCAGACTGATACGTTTATGGAGTACGCCACTTTACACGTACAACAACAGCAGGTAATATTTCCTTCCTTTTTTAACAATTATTTTTTTATATAGCGTAGAGATTGTATTATAAAAAGTTAGAAAGCAAATGAGACTTCTGATTCATATTTCAATTAGCTCCGTTTGTATGAAAGGTTTTTACACCTTTTATATGCTTGTACATATTTTGCTACTTTTTAAAATTTTATTTAAGGAGGTGTCAAACTTGAGGAGTCTTAACATAAATAGTTGCATGTTAAATTTTAATAATTTTGTCACACCAACTAACTCAATTAGTATTGCACATAGGCTTATGACATCGTAATGATATGAAAAAATATTTATAAAAACATACGAAATTGATGCATTTTTAGAAATATATTATTTCTTATTTTTTTCTTCTCTTTCGGAAACTCGTCACCGAACTTTTTCAAAGATGAGAGCGATAAGTTTGATATATTTAATATCTGCACATCCCTGGAGCAATACGTTAATGCAGAACAATGAATTTTGTATTCCTAAACTTAAGCCAAATTTAATGTCTGAATTGAGTTCCTGTTCTGGTAAGAATATCTTTTAAGACTGCGAATTGAATTAATTATTCTACAATCCCTGCATTTTCCATTTTGGCACACATTTTATATCAATGATTCAAATCTAATAGAATCACAGAAAAATTAGCAATAGAAATTTTACAACTTAAAAATTCTTCACACGAGTAGAAACTTTTGGCTATGAAAAATTTTTTAGCAACATTTTTGAATTTTTCTATTCGCATATTTCGTATTTCCGATGGAAATTTATTAAAATAACTGATTCCTAAAAAATTTTAATGTTTTCTGTTTTACTTAAACGGATTGACGGTGGTCTAACTAGATCATTATGTCTTCTGTCATACCCATACAAATTGAAACCATGGTCATGTTCTTCATATGCTTTTTTACTTGTAATATACACTGCGAAAGAAGGAATGGTCAACATGTTTAGATTTGTAAAATATTCTCGACAATCTTGCCTATACTTCAATCCCGTAACGACACGTATAGCATGGTGTTGTATTATCCGAAATATACGCGTCCACTGACTAGACCGTCCACGGGCTGCTACCGCATGACTAATATGTGAGCATATCAATGCAAAGTAAGTAATTCTGAGAATATTACATGACACCGATTCAGCTATACTTCTTAATACGTAACCTGTTTTTGAAAGTTTATGACAATGAGTTGTCCATGTCAATTTTGAATCCAAATAAATACGCAGATGTTTCGCAGTAGGTGCATAATTTTCAAAGTAAATAGAAGTTCTTAAGGTAAATAATATCTTTTGAGTTTCATTTTCATTGAGACGTAATCTGTTCTTTATAAACCAAGTCTCTATTAAGAACTGTGCCCCTCTAGACTTATTTACTAAATCCGTTGTTGAATCTGAGCTAACGAATAAAGCGGTATTATCTGCAAAGCCCAAAATATTGATATTGTCAGGATAAGAAATATCATTGAAATATATTATAAATAATAACGGACCCAAAACCGAACCTTGAGGCACCCCGATAGGGAAATTCTTTACAAAAGATACTTCATTTAGGGACTTATGCTGCCTTTCAGTTAAGTAAGATCGAATATGATATATGGCTTGTCAGCCAAAATTATACAATCAAAGTTTTTCTAGCAATCGATCGTGAGGAACACAATCAAAAGCTTTCGAAAGATCTAAGAATATAGATTCTGCTAGATTTGTTTTTTGAAAAATATCATCTATGTTCTCTTTAAATATTAATATTGCAGTTACGGTAGAAATCCCAGACCTGAAACCGAACTGATTCACAATAAAAAAGCCATTTTTTCCATATGTAAAACTAACTGCCTTTTTAGGATCTTCTCTATTAATTTTCCACATATAGGAACGATACTAATTGGTCTACAATTATTTGCATTATTTACATCACCAGATTTAAATAGACGAGACACCACTGCAATTTTAAAAACTAGGAAAAGTAGATCCTTTGATACATTTATTAATCATTTTAGTTAATGCTATTAGAATGATATCTACAACCATTTTTATAATTTTCGTATTAAAACAATAAAAATCTTTGCTCTTAGTGTTGTTTAGACTTTCAATAACTACTCTTACTTCATTAAATGACACCGTGGCCACAGGCCACGGCAATTAGGCCATATCGCTGGCCGCATTAATTAGGCCATGTCGGCATTTCATATCAGACTGAGATTCATTTCATATCAGACTAAGCCACAGCGAAGCGTGGCGGGGTTTAGCTAGTATATATATATATAATTTTATGATTCTAGGTGTACGGTCATGTGTTGTTCACATAAAGAAAAGAGAGTATCCGGAGGATGGGAACTACGTCTAATATTTCCATAGCTATATACATTAGGTTGTTATATCATTTAAAAATTTAAATTCCCATCAAATACAAATATCCTCTTTAAAACCATTTAAAAATAATTGCTAACATAAGCAAAAGTGTTACAAGTGTTTTCATTGCATATAATGATGTAATTAGACTAGTCTAGGTAAACACATCTCGTTTATATGTTAGAATATCAAAACAAGATATAATAGAGTAAATTGTGATATAAATATTTCTTATTACTTGTGTCCCGAAAAAATGTTTACCCCGTCCGGGACTCGAACCCGGATCTCTCGATTGCTCTTCTAATGAAGCTAACGGGCACTTATTTCAAGACACATATAATTTTTAACATGAATTTGTTTTGTCTATCTATTAAGATATGCAACTTATGTCAGGATTTATCTTGGCCGCCTGTTTGCTACCGTCAATCGATTCATTCGTCGTCGGGTAGATGGAGCCTCCTGGATGTTTTTATTAATTTCTATTCCGCTTTGCTTATGGTCGTATGTTTAATTGAATATCTGATGTTTCGTGATTAAACCTCCACGCTGTCATTATTTAATAGAGTAAATTATGAAATTAATATTTCTTATTATTTCTTTATTAATGTAATATTTCTTATTTTAATAAGTGCTCAATTGGAAGAGCAATCGACCGGCAATCGGGAGGTCCGGTTTCGAGTACCGGAACGGGGGTAAACATTTTTCGACACACAAGTAATAACAAATGTTAATTTCATAATTTAGTCTATTAAATAATGTCGGCGTGGAGGTTTAACCACGAAACATTAAATATTCAAGAAAACAAGATATGTTATACTAGAGTTCTTTCCTTGCAAATTTTATTATACAAACTTCATCTTTGAATTAAAAGTAGCACGTGTCATCAAATGGCATCAGCAGAAACAATTACGTAATGTTTTAAAAGTGCAAATGCATAAACGAAATTGACATAGGATTTTATTGTTTATTATTTGCAATTACATGGATTTAAATTTCATATATAAGCCTGACTGATTATTAATCAATTGAGACGTTGTGTTTCACTATTAATCAGCAGCAGTTTTAGAATTAAGGTACTCCCAAGTATTTAATTTCATTATATACGGTAGTTCTCAAAAAGTTGTTTTCATCTAGCCGTGAAGTATGCTTAAAGCCCTAAAAGCTAATACTTAGTCAACGCCCTCAATTAAAAATCAAACCACACTAAAAAGTCTGCAAATTCACCAATTTGATTTTTGTTGAATTAGGTAAATATTTTGATCTTAAAACTGTTGTAATATTTCGCGGTGTTTCTGTGCAGAAGTCTCGGTCCACTAGAACACTGCGGCGCACACTTTGAGAATCACTGGCATATACATTATTTCAGAATTCGCAGAATTCCGACTCATCTTCGCATAACTGCCTACAGTTTTGTATAGCATTTAAACCATCTTAGAAATTTTTAAAAACAAGTGAGTAAGAATAAAAGGAAGATAACTAAGTAAACAGCGCCGATTTTATAATAGTTTATGATATAACATAAATTAATTCATTATATTTAGTAATGAAGATATTAGCGGTACTCTTATTAAAGTGTCGACAGTTGTTTTTATTGCTTAACTTAACTTACTGTTTAACTAATGGATGCATTAAAGTTGTCGGTCTCACTTGATCATGTTAAATTACATTTTAATAACCTAAATGTCGTATTAAAACAAATTTTTAACGTAGCCTGGAAGTGTCAACTATTTTATAGTTTGCATTACGCAGTTCTTCGCGGTAATTTGAAGCTGATAATATCTAAATAAATTTAATTACATAATTATATAATGAGGAGTGAAATTAGTTGATTATTTCTATGATTGCCAGCGATGCATTTCTAATAACTATTTAATAATCTTATCAAAGATGAACACCTAGCATAAGTAATAAATTAATCGTGATTAAAATTAAATTTGTAATTAAAATATTAAGGATTTGTAGTGTTCAATGATTTAAGGATAGCTTTAAAGTTGTTGAACAAATTGTTTAATTTTAAGTGCTTCTTGTTCATAATCTGTTTTGAAAAATATGCTATACGAGGGATGTCTTTTTAATTTTGCATATAGCTTCAACAAAAATCAATACAGTGAAACCTGTCTTAAACGAACACCATTGGTGAAATAAAAAGTGTCCGTTTTCCATTGTTGGCAGGTTTGCGATAAAATTAATACGTAATATTTGACACCTATTAGCATGTTTTGATGTAACTTTCATTGATCTTTGACCAAATTTAAATTAGGCATTTATTTTTTAGAAATCGTCAATTTCTGTATATGATGACATTTCCTGGCATACGTCATTATATTTTTTGCAAAGTTCGAAAAGTCGTCAGCTGAGTCGGTTATAATAAAGGTCTGTTCTCCATTTCTCAAAACCAGTTTTATAAAAATATTTAATAATAGTGCTTGTTCAACAATTTTCGAGGTAGTTGTTACGCATATCAGAGCATTGACAACAGGTTTTTCTAAACCTGTTGTCAGTTGAACCATCGTAATTCATGGAAGACAATCAGCCGCTTAATTAGAAAGTTTCTATAAATCGATTGAAAATTTTTAATAATTCCTTGATCAAATGGTTGACAATAGGCTATAGTGTTTGGTGGCAAGAAAATTATTTTAATATTGCGCAATTCTAGTTTGGGACGGGATACGGTGTTATCTAAGAATAGGAGAATATTCCTACCTTGTCTTTCCATTCGTCAAATTTATTTAACCAATCGGTCATAATTACGGTGTTGATCCATTGGTATGAGTACCAATTCAGCGTACCAATGTTTCTACATTCTGTCCTCTAAAACAAGGTGGTTTTTTGTGTTTTCCTATCACTAGCTGTTTTTCTTTTTCACCTTACATATTACAATAAAACAAAACGGTTAGCCTTTCTTTGGCTGCTTTATTGGTGCATCTTGTCCCTGAAAATGTTTTGGTAGATAAGGCTCGAAAAAAGTCCATTCTCATCCACATTGTAGATATCTTTGGTTGAATATCTTAGTAAAAGTTTGGATAAATTTTATTTCCACAATGACGCTTTATTTAAATCAAGATCTACGGCCTCATCACAAATGATTTGATAGAGATGTTGTGGCAACGACAAAACTTTTCAAGTCAACCACTTGAGTCTTTAAATTCAAAGTCCAATTTTCTGTCCATAAAGGAAGGTAAATTTCTTTGGTTTTGTCTATTTCGATACACTAAAATGTTGTCCACGCCCATATACTAGAAGATCAGTTGAAGAAAGTGTTTCAACCTATATTTTCCAATATAAATGTTTGGTGAATTTTAAACTGTTCGTTTAACAGACGATTAACATAAAGAAGGTGTCTGTTAACAGAGCTTCCACTGTAGTTTAAATTTCAGTCTTTTATTGTTTCTGAAAGTACCTGCCACCATTTTCGATGCACTTTTGCATTCGCGCAAAGCACTTATTCCGCACTTATTTCCGCACGTTAAAGCACTTATTTCACTCTTCAATGGGTATGCTCAAAATGGTCATTTGAAAAGCATCGACTGCATCGTCAGATGATTGAAACGTTGACCACGCTGTGCATTCTTGATGACCGGAAATGTAAAAAAAAATCGTTGGGACTTAAATCAGGGCTGTAAGGAGGATGATCAAGCAATTCGATGTTTTGTTGCTCCAAAAACAGTGTGAGCGCACGCATTGTCATGGTGAAGGATGATCCGATTGTGTGGGTTGTTTTTTCGCTACTCAGAAATGATTTCTGTAAAAAAGGATTGTGTACTAATCAGCAGTTACCGTCTTTCGATTTTGTAAAGGAATTGTAACCGCATGTCCGGATTTTGATACAACAGTTACGACCATCTTTTACAACAGTTACGACCATCTCATCTTGAAACACACAAACAGTACACTGACGTTTATTCTCGGGTTCATAGGAATAAATCCTAGACACATCATCACTGACGATACTGCACACATTTTTGGAGCGGCCTCTGTTGAAACGATTCACTAATTGACAAGAGCCACTAGGAGCCACCACGAACCAGTCCAAGGAACTTTCGAGCTCTCTCTAAGTTACATGATGATCTTCATTAATCATCAATCACGCGCACCTCATTAACGTGTTCCTGGGTGACCACTGATTTAGGTATACCTGGCCTAAGGTTATCGCTGAGATTTGTGCGTCCACGTTTGAATTCAGAGTACCACCGAGAAATTGTCGATTGATGTGGTGCTTCATTACCAAAAATAGCAACCAACTCGGCACAACATTGTTGTTGCGATAAACTTCTTCGAAAGTTGTAAAAAATTATCGCTCGGAAATGTTTTCGATTAATTCCATGTTTCTGAACGCCTTACTAAATTTAAAAATAGACTAAACCACTTGTATTTTGACGAAATTCTCAACACATGTCAATGTAATGTTAAGGTTAATTTCGGAACCATATGTTTTGTTACTTGCGCCCTCTATGTGGCTATATGCAAAATTAAAATGACATCCCTTGTATAACCACAATGCTCCAAGTTTCCTACGTTCATTTTATTTAGACAAAATGAGTAATGTTTAGAACTAATAATTGGTAATGGATAATAGAAAACAATTTGTTACATGAAATACAAATATATGCTTAATGTTATAATCCTCTCCTTGTGACTTATAATTAATACCATCCAACGGGTCATTTTAATAATTTCTTCAAATTACAAAAAGAGAAAGTACAACGTAAAAACTAAATTTCAAACCAATACCAAAATGCGTGAAGCGGTTACCTAAAAAATAATAATTCAATGCTCCGGCGGAAGTCTGGTGGCTGGCTAAAAATCGACCCCACAAATGCTGCGGACATCCAAATCCAGTTGCACGTGAGACTTATCGTACCCTGATGGCGATCATACACCAAATCTCCTGTGAACACGAAACGCAGGTCTCTAACAAATTGCTATTACGGAGAAGATATAAAATAATCGGAATCAGCTCCTCACCGCAATGTCCAGTCGCAGGCTAACAGCCTCGGGATGAACCTTAGCGATGTCGCCTATAAATCATAACCATCTTCTATCGCCATTTAAACAATCTACACTAATAATATTACCCAGTTTGGGATTCACCAGACAATGGGTCCCACTAGCTTCTAAAACCGCTCACACTACCCCATCCCATATTATAACGTTTGGGAATTTAAATTGCCTAAAAGCCACGAATTTGGTTTCTATGTAACGCAATTTCTAGTAGAGAATGTTTACGTCTGGCTGCCTTAACTTACCAAAGTAAGAGAGATCCCTTCCACTTGTTTTCCATGTGTGGCACTAAAAATTCGTTTCTTACGTAATTGTATTCAAACGGTTCTTAAGTTATCCAGCGACCAATCAAATAATTAGCAATTTAAACCTTGGACAATTTCCACATTTGCATTCGACCTTGCAAAAAGGAGAATAGAGCAATAACGCCAACATTAGAACATCACAGCTTCCTACTTCTCATGATAATATAGTCTGGTCAATTCAAATGTAGCAAGAATGTCGTCTGAACGTAGCAACATCGTACAGGAACGGAGGAACAGTTTTTACTCCATCAACCACTCCACATCTCACTAGTATCACGCGTATTTCTTCTATTGGATATTATATTATTACAATTAGATGAGTTAGTCCAATTTTAGAAACCTATTGATGACATGTGTAATCACAAATAGCTTAAAAAGTCAGGCTGGAGCAGATACATATTTCACGTATTAGGGTAACTTTCATCGGTACTCCCTTTTAGTAGTCATTCAAAGTCTTCGACCTAACAACTACACCACGCCCAGATATTTACGCAGTCCACTTATGCAGTAAATAGAAACAAATATGCCATAAGACCTAGACCTTATCAAAATTGGTTAATATTCTGCATTTAAATATTTTCTTCAATCAATTTGGAAACAACATGGTTATAACAAATAACGAAATAAACAAAAATAGTTTAAGTAGCTAAATTAGGAATTCCCACAATTTGTTTATTTGGTATATAAACTCATATAACCTAATCTACTTTAAGAAATTATAAATGTAGACATGTAAGTCATGTTAAATGTTATAATAATGATATCTTTACTACCAAATAACCCGCTTAATTTCATATTATTATAGGGAAATATGTGCATATACTATTATTACATGCATTAACATATTAAAACGCATATTTAATCGCTTCGAGCCAAGTGACATAGGTTATATGAAGTGAAATATTAGCTAAAGGATATGATAAAGACCTTTGTGTCCTAGAAATACTAACTTAATAACATTCTTAGTATTATGACTGATTTAAATTTTCTCCGAAGTCATCTACTAATAAGTAATTGTAGTCTTTAGAAACGCCTACGTGTTTATAACTAGGTCGGTTTATACAATTCTAGCGTTAATATCTGAGAAAAATGATAATTATAATTATTTATTAGAAAGAAAATATAAATAATAACGTGGTGTTGCAGAAATAGATTCATTTCGAAATTCTGTATTTTAGCGCTTCAGATTTTATTTCATCCAGTCATCTACTATCACAGTGAAAGGTAACCATTTTCGAGTTGCGGCACACTAAGTCCAAAAATTTTCTTTCGCGGCGCACCTGAGGGACTACCCATAAATTAAGTCATAACAACACAATCTATGGACAATCGCCAATAAAAACAGATAAATGTACAAGTTTGATAGAC
>WYDF02166907.1:0-22224 GCA_009867245.2 Adranes taylori
GATTGATTGATACTTAAAAATAATACATAAATAAAAAAGCACATAGGAAAAAATAGAAAAGTAATTATAAATTAAAAAAATAATTATTAATAAAATAATTAATGGAAACACACACAGAAAAAATAGAGAAGTAAGTAAAAATGAATAAAAGATTTCATAAGTCACAAAATATATTAAACACTTAAATTGACACAAAATATATTTAGAAAATCAAGAGAAAAAATTTGATATTTTCGAAAAGGTTTGACATTCTACTTCGAATTTTTGTGGAATAGATTTCCAGTAAGTGAAAGCTCCCGCTCATTTCAGTAGAAGTCGGCATGACAAGGATGATAACAGATCATTCAAATGTTTACTTTTCTCTCCCTTCGATTCTAATAATTTGCAATATATTTATATAGCGATTTATATCTTAGACTTAGAGGATCACTTATTTAATTAATTTATTTTTTAATTGGAAATAAATATGTATAAATAGATATATTGGTGTAGAATAATTCTAGAAATTAATGAATTAAATTATAAAAATCCCGGGCAACAAAATTCACTAGACTTGAATTCACTAAACCAAAAAAACCGGGAATTCCCAAAAAATATTTTCCGGGACGGGGCGAGACAGAAATCCTAGTGCGTACGGCTTTAAACAGATTGTCAATGCTATTTTTGAGGAACTGTGTGATGTTTCTGGTGAGGAACTGTGTGAAGACTCTGTAGCCTGCAATGTGTGATTTCTCGTTTTTGTACTTTTTACTTTTATAGTGTAATATCTTAGAAGAAGTCAACCGCTTTGAAAAGTATTAGCAGATACATGGAATGAGATTAGCGAGACCTGTTACTAAGATGAGAAGTCTAAATGTCTATGTCTTCTTAAAAGACAAAAGAAATAACTTTGTTGAGGGAGCACTACAATTTGCAAAAGACACTTGTAAAGAGATTAGTATTCCTTTAGTAAAATCAAGAACTGCCAGGTGGAAGAAAATTATGGCTGGAGTGAAGACTGCTGACGAGCTGCTGACTTTTGACCATTAACTTGAAAAATCAATGTTCGAGTGCATTGACAGCTTTCAACAAGAAATCGATATACGTTACGAAGGCATGCAATGTAGATTAGATCGAGTAGCACTCTTAAAGCTCAGCAATATTGTAACGCCCGGTTTAAGGGCTAGTGACTAGAGATTTTACACAGATGACAGAGAAGGATTTAAATATATTGGTGCATTCTAGGAAATAAATTGAAATAACAGTTTAAGTAATTTATTCTTATATGTTATGATTCAACAAAATTTAGCTACGGAACTGTTAGAGTTAATGTTATAATTGCAATTATTTAGAGTTAATTTAAAGTACTAAAAAATTTGACATCATTTTGGATGTTGAGTAATAATTTATTAGAAACATAACTGAAGTTATTCAAGAACAAATTAATACTTAATTTATTCTACCTGCTTTGATCATTCTTTGGACAAATAATCAAGTAAGTTAGTTAATAAGAATCTCATATTGCAGAGTTTACTGGGAACGTTTCTGAAAAATGATCTAATATTTGTCACGAACTACTACTCAGGCTACTTCTAATTTACAATTGAATACTTCAAGTCCTCAATTTGTTCGTTTAATTGATTCGGCCCGAAATGTTTATGTAATAAAGTCCCCTTATTCTGACTGCAGCATCTATGACGCTGATCTCGCTTGGAATGTCGAGATATCCGGTTAAAAGCCAGCTCGTGCCTTACTTAGCAAATTCTATATTTTGCTCTTATGTAATTAAATAAAAGTTAAATTATTAAAATCACAAATAAGGTTGCCAGCTAGTAATACCAGATTTGTATTTAATTCAACTCTTCATTTTCCGCTACGTGGCAATATGACCGAAATTTCAGGAACTGAACTTTTTCAAGTCTCTTGGTTTTATTTACTTAAGATTCTTTGAGTTTATGTTTGAATGTGATTAACTTTTCGGGGTTTTTCTTAAGTTTATGGGTTTTTGTTGAATCATGTGAGGAGGTTTTCTTTAAACTCAAACTTGTTAAGAATTAGCACAGGTCCATTATAAACTAAAGCACGACTTTCTACCCATTTTGTCAATGAAAATAATGTAGCTAAAGGTATCGATTTTGATGACGCAATTTCAAAAGTGGCAGAACAAACAGTTAGAGAAAAAAGATTCTAAGTATAATTTTAAAGTACAGTTAGTTTAGAACCTACCAAACAAAACTTTTAGCACTTGATTTTTTATTATATTGTATAACAATAATAACAAAGTTAAGCATTGTTATACCTGGTTTATTAATAAAAAGGCGCTTACTGTTTTTGATTCATAAAAAAATCGTTTACTAAATAATAAACATTTTGCTCTTTTTATTAATAACCAATTGAATAAAAAAATTGTTTTCTCAATAAATATCATTTTATATTTTGGTGGACATGGGGGCGACAAGTTTAAACTCCGCACCGGGTAGCACCTCAACTATCTGGCCCATTTCTTAGTTTTTTTGATTTGATAACTACTGACATGAAATAGAATACACAACATTCAAACACAGATAAATTATATTCTTTGTACGTCTACCAGAATCTACTTTGATAAAATAACAAACCTAAGGAAAGATAGCAATAGCAACAGCAGCAGCCTGTAAGAATAACTAAACCATCTGCCGCCGCATACGAAATCATTTTACCTGTTTCATCTTTTTTCTTTTCCTTTTAATTTTTTATTGAACAATATCAGCTGTCGTCGTGAAATTCTCTTTTATTTCTTTCTTGTTTGAGAACCAGACATGCTCCGTATTTTGGGTCTATGCGCAGAATTTTATACTTTAAACACTTAAAAGAATTAGACAATATATTTAAGATTATTATTGCTTGATTACTATTGATTAGTATTGCACACGTTAGCCCAAAGACAATTTCTAAACCATGCAAAAAAAAAATAATAACACATCAATTTTCATATTTGCGTGTAGCGTATATTATTTTCAGAGGCTTAGTACTCACTATGTTTGAAATTGATTTAAAATAACTAATATTTAGAAATTCTCTAGCAGGTTTTATTATAAACTTTAGATAATTTTAATTTAATTATACCCAAAAACGCATATTCTGACATATATCAAATATATTATGATTTTTTTACTAATATTGGTGTTTTTCCTATTATTTCTATTCCCTTCCCTTCTCCCTTAAACACTTCTCTCCATTTTACAACATTTTTCTCTTTTCCTCCAACCATACTGTGTCACCCCATTTAATAGGGTTGTGGCTGGGGGTTAAACTCGATGGAAGAAAAGAGATAAGGATTAAGATTTCTAAAGATCGTACTCGAGAAAAATAAATGAGAGATTAAGAGTGAAAGAGTGAAGAGTGAAAAGTGAAGCAACATACCTTATTTTTAATAAGTTTTTATCAACCCTGCCATATATAATTCTAAATAAATTTAGATATAGTAATAAATGAATATTTAAATATAGTACAAATAGTAATCAATGACTTTAATTTGTTTAGTTTTATACGTGTTTAATTTTATACGTGTTCAACACTTAACAGTTTTATTTCAATATAATAATTAATAAAAATAGGCATTACATTTTTGTGCCCTTATCAGATGTGATGATAAAAGGAAGAGAGTAAACTGTTCCTGTTAAATTTAGCTAGTTTTTTGTTAAATTATCTCATATATTGATTTATTCAATAATATTTTTAACTATCATTTAATTAGAGAAATCTATCATCTGTCCTTAAGATTCAGTCCTCCTCCAATACAATTTAGCTCGTTTCAGTTATAACTAATCTCGTGTAATAACCGAAATATTTCTCCTGTGTAAATCGAGACTTTAAAGAGACAATACGATTCCTACGCATACCTTCGCCCAGAGCTCCTTAATTTTTATATCCATGCCACATATTCTACACAATCCTTCATTCACGTCCATCCGAAACCTGTTACCTTTCTCCATACTCCCACATTTAAATCTAATTATTAATATCTTATCCTCCATATTTATGTCTTTAGCCAAATATCTTGCCTTTGTTCCTATTGGTCTAATGTATTTATATCTCCCATTATATTTTCACAATCTGCAACATTCTTTCCGTTCTTGTTTTTCCAGGTCTTTCATTTTGTTCGCCATTTCTTTAACCACAAATTCTGCTTTATTTATTTTCATTTTGAGAACCCCCTATTCATTTCATTATTAAATTCGTCATACGCACATTTCACCTCTCTCTCTCTCTCTCTCTCTCTCTGACATTCATGATCATTCATGATCTTCCATTCATAGATTGCCATTTTCTAAAATTCCTCCATCCAACATTTACACATTAAATTTGGTAATTTTCTATTAAATATATACAGCATATATAAAGCAATTTACTAGAGGTACAGAAAAAAAGTAGTGTTAGGTGGTGAGAGTTTGGAGTAGTAAATTATGAGAAATTTAGTAGGGGCGAACTGATAAAACCTTTTGCAGAGCGTTGGAAAAGTTTAAGGTATAGGTGACATTTTTTTAATTTAAAAATAAAAGGTGTGATAGTAAAAAGAATAAACAAAATAGTGTGATAGTAACGTAGCACAGATAATAGGATTAAAATATATTATTGATTTAATTGAATAAAATACGTAGTGAATTTATTATTTTAAAGTTCCATCAAGTAACTAACTAGTCGATAGGTGCTACTGGGGAAAAATGTCCACACACATGTAAGTGCATATTAATTTATCTTTGACAGATTTGCTGAAACTCGACTGAGCAAATATTTATTTCGAATTTATGTTAAACTTTCCCTGAAAATATTTACTACACGTTTATTTTTATTGAGTAATTAATTTTTGATTTATTTTATTCTTACTTGTTATTGTAATGCTATTTCTCTGACTTAATTTCCATTATATTGGCTGTGCTTTTATTTGTTGGCGCTTGTGCTATTGATTGAATAAAACCTTCAAATAGTTCAAGGTAATCTGGTTCCGGACTATAACGCATCACCTACTCAGTCAAACGGCAAAATAGCTACAGCCGTCATATATCTGTACGCCACTTTATTCCCAGAAATTAAGCAGGTGGGTTAGGTTAGTGGCACAAGAACGAATCTCACCCCTTTTCTAAGTTCGCGTCCAAAATTCAACATGACAATATAATCCCAAAACTTAGTAAATTTTGGTGCCCTTTTTGTTAATCAAAACTGAATTCAAAAACCGTTTAGATACACAAGCAGTTTTGCCAATTGTTGTTAGCTACAAAGTACCACGGCTTGAAAACCCCTTGTGTAATTAGCATGTCATAATTTTTTTGGCATTTCAAGGTAAATTTGGATTTCTTTTCCATTTTGTTTCTCGAATTTTTCTTTTAGAAACTACCTTGGGTGGTGTTAGGGGGCCGCGCGATGCGTATGCGTTGGGAAGGGATAAGTATAATTTGTACACTAGCATTTATGTGCGAGTGAGATAGTTAGTATTTTTATACTCCTACCTTTTTTTTTATACCTTTAATGTACGAATGCTGCAATAAAGGAAACATGAATTACTGTTGAAACATGTTATTACGCACATATGTGTGGTGTATGATATCTTACACCTTCTAACCTCCGTGTATTAGGATTTGTTAATGATTTAATAAATTATTTCACTTATTAGTATTAAGTTTAGTTACAGATACCCTATAGTCAGAACGAGAACCACTGGACAACTCAGAAGACTCGAAGTTGTCTAAGCCCTTAGTAGTAATGAGGACTGACGAACAACATCAGTTCGGAGTGCGGTCTCAGTATAAACTGACCTGGCGCCCGAAACAACTTCCTGAAGACCGAGAAAGTATATTATTTAGTTGTACCATTATTGTGGCAGACGCTAAGGCTCCCCATTAAGGCTGCCATTATTGTGACAAATCTTGTTATAATGAAGAAAAGAGAGTGAAGGCACCCCATTAGCAGCGTCGCGAGTGGAGTTCCGTTTAGTACATGTATCTATAAGAGGTAGATAGTAGATAGTACGTCGCATATTTTGACGTCCGAACAGAGGGGCGTCGACGTTGTCACAGTATATATTTGTAAATAAATCACATTAGTTTTATTTGATTTAATTTATCTACCAACCAATACATTATCACACTTCTCATATTTCTGAAAACTTGGTCAGAATTATGTTACTATCATGTCACGTTTTTGTCAAAATCTTGTCAAAATTGTATCAAAATCCCGTCACAAAAATATCAATATTTTGTCAGAACGTTGTTCAAAACTCGCCTAAATTTGGTCAGTCTTGTCAAAATAGTGTTCAAGTTTTGTCAAATCTTGTCAAAAACAATTGTCAATCATATACGTTGTGTGTTGTGCCTTAGACAATACATAGCATACGTATTATCACTGATAATCTGTTACCGCAGTAACCAATGAAGCATTGTGTCAGAACATTTTTGTCAGCATTTTCTCAGAATTTAGTCTGAATCATGTTAAATTGTTCTCAAAATCTTGTCAGAATTATGTCAAAATCATCATAAGTTTGTGGAAATGATGTCAGACATTTGTCATAAAGTCTTTGTCTTCCCAGATTTTTGTTCAAATTTTCACAAAATTTTGTCACAACTCTATAAGACCGTGTCAGAATAATCTTAACATTTTGTCTAAATCCTGTCAGAATGTTGTCTAATTCTAGTCAGAATTTCGTTAAAATCTAGTCAAAATTCTGTCAAAATCCTTTACACATTTTGTTAAAATTTAGTCGATATTTTGTTAGTTATGTCAAAATGTTGGCAGTCTTCTCAAATATTTTGTCAAAGTCTTGTCAGAATGTTGTACAAATGTAAAAAAATCTTGTCACTCTTGTCAACATTATGTTAAAATCTCGGCAACGTTTCGTCAAAACCTCGCTACAAATTTGTCATAATCTTTCCCACCATTTTGTCAGAATTTTAGTAAATGTTGTTAGATTTTTGTCAAAAGTTCGTCAGAATAAGTGAAAATTTGGTCACAAGTTTATGAAGAGCTCAAAATTTTATAAAAATTGTATCACAATCTTCTCAGAAAATGTAAATGTTGTCACAATTTTGTTAAAATTGTCAGTATTTCATTAAAATGTTGTCAGTCTTCTTAATCTTGTCAAAGTTTGAACAAAATTTTGTCAAAATCTTGTACGATTTTTTCAAAATTTTCCAAATATCTAATCACAATTTTATCAAAAAGTCATTAGAATTTTGTCACTATAATTCTCAAAATTTTTGGCGAAATGTTGTCAAAATTTTGTCGTAACAGTAACAACAATTATGTCAAAAACTTTGACAAAACCCTATCAATATGTTGCCAAAATCTTGTCATTTATGATAAAATCTCCGAATTTTGCCAAAATTATGTCAGAATTTTGTAAAAATATCGTCAGAAGTTTATCAAAATATTGTCAAAATCTTGTCATAACTTTGTCAAAATCATAAAAAAATTTTGTCTAAATCTATGAAAAGAATAATAGGGGTAGAGAAATCGGCGCCGATGATATTGTGTTGCAAGGGATAAATAGATATAACCGTGGTATGGATGGGTTCAAGAAGATGGTGAGATATGAGAGGAATATGATGATGGAGGACAATGATAGCGTGGTTAAATGGATGTACTTAGATCTGATGAAAGAGGTGATTACATGAGAAAGTATGAGTGTGTGGAACAAGAAAGTGGGAAAGATTTTTGAAAGGGTTGGATAGTCTATGGATGAATGGTCTTATAGAATAAGGGGCGAAAATTATAATATAAATGAAGAGATAGAACGGATGAAGGATGAGCGAAGAGCGGGATGAAATATTAAGGGAAACAATATACAATAATAAGTATATAATAGCTGAAGGTGAAACGCCAGAGTATTTGAAGAAAGGCTGGTTGATAGATTTAGGTGTGAGAGCGAGGAAAAAGAGAACTGATGTTGGATGAGAGAAGATGAATTGAAATGATGGAAAAAAGAGGAAAGATTGGAGCACTGGGTACAGAAATGTCAGTGATTTGGCATGGTATGAGGAAGAATGGCTAATAATTGCTAGAGTTGTTTGGAAACGCACGGGAGAGGATTAGTCATAATGAAAAAGATAGTGATGGGTATAAGAAAGATGTTATTAGAAATAAAGTCTTTCTAAGAAAGATTATATTATTGAATTATATTGAAATATTATTAAATTATTATTATTATCGAAATATTTTTGAATTATTTGAATTTTGAAATATGAATTGATTAATATTGTTGAGTTGAATTGTGTATTTGTCGATATAGGTTTATTATTATTACTTGATATTTTACTATTATTGGATTACGTCTTAACGAATTCACTTATCTGAAACAGTCAGTAGCATTAGTAATATTCTATTTTTTTGAGAAATAATTCTTTTTTTGTGAGCACAGTTGCTGATTTAGGATTAAGTTTGTCGGGCCATAGTAATTAACTAAAAATTTAAAGGCATCTGTTCTTATTGGCTATCGGATATAAGTAGTTAGGTATACGATATTGATAACTAAAAATCTTTTTGAATTATATATTCAACTCAACAGACGAACAAAAGTTTATAAGCTTTTGAAAATAATACAAGTAAACAATACACTCGCAAATTAATCTTTTATGTATTTAGTAGCGATCAGAAGAAAGGAATAAAAGAGGGAGACAAGTGACAAGAATAATAGAATTTCTTAAAAAAAGAGTAATAGAATTTGAAAAACATATATAACACTAGGAAGGCAAATCTTACCTGGGGTAGGGAAAGAAGAAATATGGATAATAAGTTATACAGATGATATCGTTTGTATGGCAGGCAGTAGGAAATAAATGGTGATTGTGATAAAGAGAGTAAAAGAATACATGGATAGAAGAGGGCTAGAATTGAATGTGCAAAAGAAAAAGTGATGGTGTGTTAGAGAGAAGGACGCCAAAGTAAAAAAATAATATTCAAATTGAAGCAGAGAAAACAGAAACTGTTAAAAAATACAAATACTTGGGATACATGTTGGCGACATGAAATTTGAGGAATCTATAAGAATGGGAATGAAAATTATGGATATGTGTGTTAGAACTATAATGTGTGGGGCTGAAGTGCGGGCTATATGTGAAAGAGAAAAATAGGAGTGGAGAAATCGATGCCGTATGAGATTGTATTGCAGGAATGTGGCAAGTGTAAATGCTATGTGGGTGGACTAAAAAGATATGGTACGATGATAGAACAGCAGGAGCAAGATGAAAGAATAAGAAATAGTAGGTATAATTAAACTTATAAATGAGTAAGAGATGAAAGATGTATACCTGACTATTTAAGATCAGGATGTAGTATGAAAAATAAGAGAATGATTTTAAGATTCAAATGTGAAAGGGAAGAGATGGGAAATAAGCACTGAATAGATAAGAGTAGGAAATGGTGTAGGATTTGTAGTAACAAGGAGGAAATGTGGGAACACTCGGTGATAGTATTTAAAACGTCCTATATAAAGTAACGCAAAGCACCGAACGAAACAATTCAAAAAGCAAAGGACTAGAGGAGAACGAAGACTAGGAGACATATAGAGAACTGACCAAAACATTAACAGAAGGCTTAGGATTGGCAGAGATGCGTACATTGTTTCAATATGTGAGGATTTCGAAAAACATGCAAACCAAAAGCAACAACGGGATCTATTTAAAAAAGTGAAGATGCTCTCAAAAACCTTGCAACCCCAGTACCTTCCAATTAAAGCTTACACCGGTGTTAAACTGACTACGACACCTGAAATTATAGAAAGATGGCGTGAATACTGCCAGAATCTTATGGCCTCTGAAGAGACTGGCATACAGGAGAACTTGTCGCTTGAAGTTTGGGTACGTGAACCACCAATTTTAAGAGTCGAAGTCGAAAAAGCGCTTAAAAAACTTAGTGTCAGAAAAAGGCCAGGCTCAGACAATATTGTGGCGGAAATGTTAAAATGAACTGAAGACAAAGGTACTACCTTGTTGCACCAAATTTGTCAAAAAATATGAGAAATTGGAAACTGGCCAGGAGAATGGACGAAATCTGTTTATGTCCTACTGTAAAAAAGGCCCAAAAGAGTGATGCAGTAATTACATAACTATTGCTCTAATAAATCACGCAAACAAAATACTACTGTTCATCATACAAGAAAAGCTCAAAAGTTACCTTCTTCCCAATATACCCCCAGAACAAGTAGGTTTTGTGCCAGGTCGAGGAACGACAGATCAAATTCTAAATGTGAGACAGATGGTTGAAAAGCTGTGTGAATACAATGTCTCAGCTATGTTATGTTTCCTGGATTATAGCCAAGCTTTTGACACGGTGAATTGGAATAACCTGTGGTACATTTTAAAAGAAATGGGAGTTCCCGACCATCTAACCTATCTTATTAAACAACTATATGGCCACAATCTAGCCCAAATAAAAATAGGAATCGAATACTCAGGAAACTGTCAGGGATGTATTCTCTCCACTACACTTTTCAACGTTTATGGAGAATGGATAATGAGAAAGGCGCTAGAGAACTGGAAGGGTGGAGTATCTATTGGAGGGAAAAAGATTTCGAACCTTCGATACGCGGATGACACTATTGCAGCGGCTAAAATGAACAAGAAATGTATGAACTCTTACAACGAATCTAGCAAGTAAGCCTGGAATGCGGAATGCGACTAAATAGATCTAAACGCCACTTGAGCTCCACACCGAGCTCAAGTGGCTAAACGCCACACCGATCTATTGAGGATTATAGATCGGACAGGAACGGTTCCTCTACCATTGCGGGAGATCGATGACATAGTAGCTAAAGAAGAGGTTATGTATTTGGACACGAAGATAACAAATGGGGGTGGCTCAAAGCAAGAGATTAAAAGAAGAATTAGAATGGCAAAGGAGGTATTGGAAAGACTGGTTAAAATTTGGAAAGACCACCGTATCCGCGAGGAAACTAAGGCAAGAGTTGTGAAATCTCTAGTGTTCCCTATTGCGTAATATGGCTCGGAAATCTAGGCCATAAATGCTGCACGCCGAAGAAGAATTGAGGCGTTTGAAATGATATGTTACAGAAAGAAGAATGCGGAGAATATCTTGGACAGCATGCCGCACCAACGCATACATTTTAAGAGAACTAAAAATATGCGAAAATGAGAGATTATTACCAACAATCTAGCGACACATGCTTAAATTCTTCCGGCATGTAATAGGGAAGGACGGTATGGAAAAACTCATGATACAGGGGAAGGTTGACGGCAAAAGGCCAAGGAGAAGATCACTGGTGAGATATATAGACCAAATAAATGATATCACATGAATGTCGGTTCTCCAAGTGATACGTACTGTAGAAAACAGAAAGCCATGGCGAAGGGTCACTATGCAGTTTCCATGAACGAGTCATGACGTCCGAAATCGGACAACGACTGATGAAGAGAGATATAAAATAAGGGCGGAATGGAAATAAGAGAGAAAGAGAGAGTAGTAGCAAAGAATTGGAGAGTGTGTTTGGCGAAAATAAGAGAGATTATTACCAACAATCTAGCGACACATGCTTAAATTCTTCGGGCATGTAATAGGGAAGGACGGTATGGAGAAACTCATGATACAGGGGAAGGTTGACGGCAAAAGGCCAAGAGGAAGATCACCGGTGAGATATATAGACCAAATAAAGGATATCACACGAATGTCGGTTCTCCAAGTGACACGTACTGTAGAAGACAAAGCCATGGCGAAGGGTCACTATGCAGTTTCCATGAACGAGTCATGACGTCCGAAATCGGACAATGACTGAAGAGAGATATAAAATAAGGGTGGAATGGAAATGAGAGAGAAGTAGCAAAGAATTAGAGAATGTGTTTGGGAGAAAAGGGTAGGGGGATGGAAATTATGCGTAGGATGTAAGAACAAATAAGGAAAAATGAAGGAATGAGATAATATACGTCGGATGTTAATTAGCAAATGGAAAGGAAATAGAATTGCAAGAATGGTCGCAATACACGTTTCTGGGGTTTCCAGTAGTGCTTCTTTTGTTGCCTTGTTTATCCATGTAATTAGTTTGGTTGTATTTGCTTTTATATTGAGTTTGTATTTATTTTAAATTATAAATAGTTTGTCCAACAAAAGTAAAACTACAGTGTTCCAATTACTCCAACAATATATTAAATTCTTTCTGACAATTGTTTCGAAGCTTTGATAGTGCCATAATCGGTGCATTATCAAAGCTGAATAGATACATTTATATAAGAAATGTTGTTGTTAACAGTTGAAAATTAAATGTTTTTACCTCAAAAATTCAAATCTTGACAACCACCGCCAACAATCAATTAAAAAGTTAATTAGAATTTTTTTATAAAATACCATTTTAGAAAAAACAATAAAAAATTTAGTCACATGTATGATATCAGAAAGAAAAATTTTTTGAACATTTGAAATAAACAAAAGTAAACCAAGAGTTAAATTTTGAAAAAATAAACTAAAATCAACTAATTTTAGTACTTATTCATATTTCTGAATCAAAAATTAATTTAAAGAAAATATTTGATTAATTATTATTTATCCTAATATAAATTAATTTAGTATAAGTTTTTCACTTAAGTATTAAGAATATACGTAAATGTAATGATGGTTGACTATATTCATATATTGTTTGAATAGATATTAAATCTACTAAATAAACAGCTCCTATATCTTGAACATAATTAACAATATATAAGAAACATTACTACAAAAACAAATCTAAAGAGAAAAGAAATACGAAGTAATAGAAATCTAATGTTTTCTTTTTAATTAATACGATCTATGTTTAGCAATTTTAATATACCTGAAAGTTCATAATTAGTTTGAACATTAATAAGATTTTGAAAATTATTCTGTTCATTCACAAATATATAAATGTTTTCCACGTGCTTCGACACAAAACAATTTCTTATATTAATATATCTATTCAGCTTTGATAATGCACCGATTGCTGCCTGCGAAACAATTGTCAGAAAGAATTTAATATATTGTTGGAGTAATTGGAACACTTTAGTTTTACTTTTGTTGGTTATCCATCAACTGCTGAATGTGAATGTAAATACTAGTGAAAAACCTGAGGAATGTAGAAATTTTAGATATTTTAAAAAAATCAAAGGGAATAATGTTTAGATTATAGAAAATCATTAAAATAAATACATCCCATAAAATAATTTAGCAATATGCTGTTCTAAATTCATTAATTTTACAAATCTAAATTAATCAATTTCCGAATAAAATATGATTTCATCACGCAGGTGTTGTGGTGCTTTGTAGACAAGGGACAAACTTGTCGCGACGCAAGAATCTCGAAACAAAGGGAGAAAAATAGTCTTTCTAAGCAAATGAGTTTCTCGTTCATGAAGTTAGAGAGAGAGTTAATAAAAAATAATTTAAGCAATAGGCTTTCTAATAAATATAAGTGAGATGCAACAAACTTCTGTCGAAACTTGGTACGAAAGATGACGTGGCAGTACACCTGAAATCTAAAAGCAAAAAGTCTGTAGAAAAGGGATCCAGATTTTTGTCAGATTTTTATCAGTTCGTAACCAGTTCTTAGCTAGATTTTATTTCTATAAATTAAACATATTTTACTTTATTATTTTTATTAATTATTGTGAGAATAAGACAGATGTAAGCCAGATGCAAGCTGGCAAATATTTTACTAAAAATCTTGATTAAGATATTGAACTCCTTAAGGTTTTTGATTTTATTCTGAGTAAATAATTTATTTCAATCTAACTAATTTTCATTTCGCAACAAGCTAACAATCAATAAATTTTATTTAAATGTTGATTAGAGTTTTTATATTTAGATGCAAGTATTTTTTATTTCTAAAATAACCGAAAGCTTCTCGTGAGATATATACCCGCATTTCTATGTTACAACTTGAGATCGATCAGTATAATTGACAATAGAAAAGACGGGAGATTGACGTTCGTAGCCATCATAATGGATCCGAGCTGTTCCGAGGCGAGACGACAGCCAATGATATATAAAGCGAACAGCGCTCTATATCATTCTTGTTGATTGTAGTCATTAAGCAACTATTTTACAATTGTCGCAATGATTTAAATTAGTTAATTAAAATGTTTTAAGATGAGAATAAAGTATAAACCATTAGGTGAATCTTGTTAATGAGTTTTACAAGTATTGAATTAAGTAAGAATGAACATATAAGTAATTTGATATAAAATATTGTGAAATTCAAAGTAATAAATTGTTGAGTCACAAAAAGTAATTTATTAAGTGAAATATAATGAATGTAAGTAAATTTTGCAAACATAGCATCTATTATTAATAATACGTGTACTAGTAACACAGCTAAAGAGTGTAATTAAAAATAAATTAAATAAAACGAAATCAAAAATCTTTAACTTGTAAAATACTTAAAAAATAAATAGACATTTTTTTCAAACAAGGTCGACTGTAGTGAGACCTTAATTCTCATTTATTATTTAACATAATATGTAAACTCTTTATAATATTTGTTGCATTTAAACACTTTCTCATTGAATAGTTATTTAAAACCAATGGTGTTATAATTGTATTTCATTTGATTGATAGACCATAATAGTTTTATTTGAATCTTACTCGTTTAAATTAAATCAGAATACGAATAAACCTTAAGAACTAGTTTTATTATTTGGCAAAGTTTGTAAACCCACAATTGTTGTTATTGCATGCAAAAATAAATTATTCGATGATTAGAAAAGGATTTAAAAATCATTTGTGTTTAATTTGAATTGTGTTCTATTAATTAAATCGCCCAAATAATCTTTATTAATTTTAGACTATCTATTTATCTATCTATCTATCTATCTATCTATCTATCTATCTATCTATCTATCTATCTATCTATCTATCTATGTATATTTTCTATGTATCTATGTATATTTTCTATGTATATTTATGTATATTTTCTATCCTAAATGAAATATTGATTAAGATTCAACTATCACCCGGTAGAGCTGAGTATGTTTTAGTTGTAAGTAGAATTTGTTAATTCTGCCTGGGCTCACCCAATTCAAAATCACAAATTTCAACATAACAATATGTATATTTTTATTATAACTTGAGTTCTATATGGTCATACTACGGCAGATTTCAAATGCTATATGTAAGAAGCGGTTCAAATTTTAATATTTGTTGTGGCTTAAGCTGGTAAAATATATAATAGACATACACCTACCATTGATTACTGCTTCAAAAATTCCATTAAAGTAAATATTTGCATACACTCATAGTAAATTATTTTAATATTATTCAACGATATTGAAGCACATTATCCAAAAATATTTTCCAGAATTAGGCAAGGCTCCTGGCGCCCACTACAGCGAAGAATGTCTTAACCAGGAACATTAGTCCAGCGCTGAAACATCCATTCCATAAAGGAACCTATACACAATTTCAATGAGGTCTTGTAACTCCCTTGCAAAATGCGACTAAGTCACAAATCTTTTGATGGCCATTTGTAACTAACTGTAGTTTACTCCGTTACTAGTTTGCCACGGCTGGATATAGAGTTTCTTCGTGGAATCGATCCTCGTTCGCTCAACTATTATGTCGGATTGAGTGTCGAAGTAAATTCAATAGTAAATGCCGAACACTCAAACAATGCTGTGCATTTGTGTGATGTTGTTGTCTTAATAGAACACAGAGTTTGTTGAAAGTTCATCTTATTGAACATCAAAAGTACGAGATTAGTTATAAGACACGATGGTCAATGTTACATTGATTAAACCTTGGTTTATATGCATACGGAACAACATCTGACTTCTAATATTTATGAAACATATGATGGCAAAAATGTTCAAGAAATTAGTTCAGTAAATAAACTGAGGTCTACAAGAATTTACCAGAAGGTGTAATAGACTTATAGGCTCTGAATGAAGTAAACAAAAAATTTCTGGACTAGATTGCCATCTGTCTTTCATATAGTGGAACACAAAACTTTTATTACGTCCTATATAAAATAAAGTTGATATATTTAATTTTAAGCTTTTTAGTTGATAATAAATACATATACTAAATTCAAGTAGGTTAATAGCTGCTTGTGATTATAATCTATTGGCATAGAAATGCATAATTCTAACAATGCAACAACGGCTGCGCATGCCCTTGAATTTAATATGTTGTAGCTTTTAGTAAGGTTTCTTCTCAACAACATTACAATAGTAAATATTATGTGTATTTAAATACATTTATTGATATGTTTTTTTAAAACACTCTTATCAGTGCCGGATTTAATGGAGGGGGTTAACTAAAGAAATTTTCTATTCCGGCATTTTAATTAAAATTTGGTAAAAAATTAAATAGAAACAATCGATTGTAGTACATATGTTATGAGTTCAAACCCTTCCCTAAATTTTATTTGAACCAGTAACTGATAACAAATTTATTGCACAAATATCGTCTCGTAGATATCGTATAATGTAAAATATTTTGTCTTACAAGTTTTCTAGTATTTTCTACATGTGTTGATATATTTATTTGGGCTTGAGTCAATTGCGCCCAATCATCAGAACTATTCTCATTATATTCCGCTGCTTGTAATTGACCAACACTAAGAAACGGTTACCATGGTGACCGGTTACCATGAATATTAGAGTCGATATTTTTGGAACTATTAAATTTGAACTCCTCTTGTTTGACATTCCTTTAAAGAGAATCAAATGGGCTAGTAAAATATATAAAAATATACAGTGAGAACCTTTAGTCTTCTATATGTTCCCCATGCCTCATTTTATCTTCAAGGTCGAATTTCTCCGAAGTTCATGCGTCAGTTTTTTTTTTAACTCGCTAAATCGGTTTAGTATTAATTGAGCTTTTGATGCAAGATATTTAAAAGTAACTATTTGTCTACTTTTGGAGACAATGGGCCTACAAATTTGTTTATAAAAAAAACTCCCCGTATAGATTGTGATTGTAGAAAAAAGTTTTTCAAATAAAATCGATGGAGTTTTAGATAGCCTAAACAATAAAGTTTATTGAATGTCATATATTTGAGTTTTTGAAATATATCCGAAAGATATATTTTTAACAATAGAAACGTGACAACGTCGCACTTTTCTGGGGATAGAGTAGTGGAATAAATTACATTAGATACACTTGTATTCCAATCGGTCCAGAACGTATAGGGTAGACAGATAGGACCTTTATTGGCATACAAAATTTGACTATCATAAAATTCATAACCAACAAACCAAAAGAAAAAAAAGGGAAAAAATATTTCGCATAATATCTAATTACACCATATACCGTACATACATTTTTCCCTCCTTCCTACAACTTATCTCTTTTCCTTTTCATAACCTTGTCCACTCAATCGCTCCTAAGATTTTCTTCAAAATCTCCAAAACATACTTCTCCGCTCGCGCGCACATTTCCCACTTTTCCATTTTTGCTTTTAGCTCGATTTTCCATTCTACTCCCTCGCATTCTTTTACCCAATGTTCCTACCTTTCCTCTTTAGTACAACATATCCTACACATTATATCCTTCACTTTCATTCAAAATCTATTACAACTCTTCTCATTACCACATCGAAACCTCCCTATCAACCATTTCTCATTCATACTAATACTCGCCCGCAGATATTCCGGCATGACTCCTTCCTTTTATATATATCTATGTATCTTCTGTTATATCTCAAATTCCTTAACCTTTCATTCCTTTTTTTTTCATTTCCACATCTATCATTCTTTTCACCACTTCATTTACATTCAACCACGTATTTGTCAACTCTGCATACACCATTTTCAAAGACTATCCTACTATTTCTAGCTTTTTTTTCTTAATTATAACCCAATCCAATTCATTCCTAGTGTTTTCCTCCTCTTTCAAAGCCTCTAAATATATAGATTTGACCATTCCCACATCCTCATCAATCATCACCTTTCTTTCGTACATTGCCAATTTCACATGAAGTCGACTTTTCCACATCTATTATCCTCTTCAAATATCCTATTTGTATTCTCTCCATCTTTCTTTCATTGCCCACACATCCGCAACATACAGCATGATACTACTCGCACATACGTCCAATTCTCTATTCTCATTATTCCGGATTTACCAAATTTTACTCCCCAAACATATCTCAATATTTTTACTGCTACTTACCTTGGTTTTCCTTGCAATTATCGTAACATGCTCCTTACACGATAACATGAAACCCAAATATTTATATGTTTTTGCAAACTCAATTATATCTCCAATTATGTCTCCCTGGGAAAGATTTTCCAGAGCCGGTTCCGGACCAATGAATGGTGTGGCAGATGCCTTCTTTGCTAATGGATGAACTATCTCATTGCCTACAATGACACTGTGCCCTGGTGCCCATATCAGTGTACCTGAGTTGGTTGTAGCCAGTCTGCACAGTGCATTTATGCATTCGTTCGTCAGTCCAGGCACGTTTCTTGCGTTGTTAAACGCCTAAAGTGCCCCCTGACTGCCACGTATTATAAAAATCCATTTTGCTGTATTTCCTTTTTATGTTTTCCTGAACGTAGTAGAGATTTGCATATATTTCGGCCTTAAAGACTGTTGAAAATCTGCTTAAAGGAAAGGACATTTTGCATTTCGGTTGTTCTCCGTATATCCCTGCTCCCGTATTTCCAGATGCCCTTGAACCGTATGTGAACGAGACTAGAGCAGACTCCGGAAAGGTAGACTGCCCTTCTCTCCACAAACCTGAGTAAATAATGATCTCATAGTTTCTGTGTATAATGTAGACTGGAGATATATAGTCCGATTTCTTTTCAAGTATTTTACCCCCCCTAATCTTCTTGTCTATTTTCTTTGCCAAATTCGGTCTATTATTTTATAGCCGATGAAGTGCCGCTTCCGCATCTGCTTGTACGATCAATTTTAGTGGCGGAAAATCTAGCAGCACCTCAAGCGTCGCCGTAGGAGTTGTTTTCATAGTGTATTTTTCCACCACATCAGTAAGTAATGGATGGCCTAATAACTGACTTGTACAGCCAGTGCACCAAGCAAGGTTTTAGCCCCTATGCTTTCCCATACATACGTCTTATAACTGCGCAAGTTATAACCGTATGGTCTATTATTCTATCAATTTGCAGGTTTCAAGTAAGTTTGGAATCAAGTATGTCTCCAAGGTACTTTACTTCCTCCTGCAGCAATATTTGTATCCCATGAAGTTCTAGACTTCCTAAGCCATCTAGATTCCTTCTTCTGGTAAATGGTAAACCGAAGTTTTCTGAGAGCTAATGTTCAAGCCCCTATTCTTTGCCCATTTTTGAACCACATAAAGTGGTTGAAAACTGGGTAACATATGCAAACTCTTTGTTATTTATTGAAATATCCAGTCTGCTAACCCCCTGGAAAAGTGCTGCGCCCATGCTATAGCCAGCTCGGTAGGTACATAGAGTTTGGTGTAGGGTTTTCCGAATTAGAATCCAAATTGCTGGTTACATATTATATACAAAGTATTGTCATTACCATTTTCATTTTATTTAAATTTTATTTAAATGTGATTATAATTTTGCACATAGACATATTTAAATCATATCTGAAGTGGTTGCATATAAAATATTACTTACTACCAATTGAAATAGTATAAAATTAATCTAACTCCTCTAAATATATCAGGTTTCTGCTACATAGGAACAATTCACGGGAAAAAAGTTATCAAAAGATGCAAATCAAGATCCACTCTCTACTTGTTTTTTTTTCCTATATTCAAGAGCCTTCGAATTAATTTCAGCGGTAGAATCGTAAATTAAAATTCACCCTCGCTGTAAGTTATATTTTATACACATATTGCTATCTCCATATTCTCCTATATATATATATATATATATATATATATATATATATATACAGTATGAGACCTTACATATTTTGCAATATACAGACGCTGTAATTTGAAATAAAGCATCTGCTAAAATCTTAAAACGGTGGAATAAATGTATTCCATATGTGTAGTAATGTTTTGTACGTAAATTATTACAATTCAAATTATTTTTTCCGGTACAAGCAAAAATCACCAAAGTTTTTCCTATATATAAATCGGAAAACAATAATGACCCAAATAACTACAGACCAGTAACAACCTCTCTAATCTGAGGTCCAATTTAGAAGTAGATCGTATTTTTCGGAAACAATATATGGCACAAAATACAAACATTAGCAATTTTCCTAGATTTTCGTAAAAAGTTTCACAGTGTTCCTTATTCTAAACTTTTAATGGAACTTAGAACAACAGGGCTGTAAAATAGAAATGACAGTAAATAGAAATAAGTACACAGTAGCAAACGGACGCAAAAGTACCTAGTTGCGTGACTCCGTAGGGTACTATACTCTTTCCAAATGCTATTCCTAATTTACGTCAAAAAGCTAGGAAACCTTCAGTAAGAAGGACGGCTCACAATGTTTGTTGGTGAAGCTACGCTCTTAGTAAAATGAATTATGACCTAAACAAGTCACATATATTCCTCACACAAATGTAATTGAAACGAAACACAAAACATACTTTATAAGTTCAACAGCACAGAGAAATGAAATCAAGCAGACATTAGATACGACAACAAAATTATAAGTGAAGTAGAAACATTTTTAAGTCTACACCTGAGTCCGGAACATCACATAACACATAAATTCGAAACTCATTTCCTTTGCTGCAATATTCTATACAGATGCATTATACATTAACGAAATTAAAAATAGAACTTCATAGCACTCGCTATTACAATCCAACCTAACCTATATGGTCTACAGAAAGTAAATTAACAAACCCAAAAAGTATACAAAATAGTGACTCAAAGCAATTTATCTTCTTTCTGGTTTGATTCTATGATAGCAACTTTGCGAGCTTGATACTTCTAAATTATGTAAATTATTCAGGATGGCTAGATTTGGTGAAATGTTGTTATTATATAAGCTACACCAACTAGCACAAGAAGAGCAGTAAATATTATTTAAGACTTAGAGTTTCATTTAAACTCCTATTCATGAAATAAAGTATACTTTAAAAATATTTAGAGCGGAGAACAGCGTTATGTTTTCCGCCGGAAAAAGACAAGGCGATGTCGTAGATTATACAAATTATGCATACCAGAGGAAAACATTGCTGATTAGCCATAACATAACCAATAGATAGCCAGCTGTTGTTAGTGGCAATAGATCTGACTGGCAATCAATAAATAATAGGTGAGAGCGTAGCGTACCACATGGCGTAGCGTAGCGTACCACATATATGTATGTGTGAAAAAAGCAGATCTGTTTGGACATAAATCCATTATGGCCAAAAATAGTTAGTAAAATAGTTGTAAAGATCATTAAATTAGAACACACTGAAGTATAGCAATTGATTAGAAAGTGGGGAAAGTATATTTCCATAGCCGTTTTTATACATTTTGATTTCTTCGAAATTTTATACTTTTTTTGGACTTTTTTTACGTATATTTATATAATTTTTGGTAGAAATATTAGCCAGCCAAAAAAAAACGAAAAAAAGCTCCACGGAGAGTGATTTTTGTTATTTAAAGATTGAACCCTCTGGGTTTTAAACATAAAGCTATGCATTAAGTTAGATTAAATTTTAATTAATTCATAAATAAATTGAAATATTAAATAAGTTATATATTAGGCCTAGCAGTGAGCAGTATTTAATAATAATTAAATAAGTTTTTGCTGTACGAATTTTTTTAATAATTTAAATTAAATTTTTAAACGAGTTAGGCAAGAAATTAAAACTAATTAGTAAGGTAACTGTGCATAATTATAAATAGAGACCGGGTGATTAGCATTATGCTTATTGCTAAATTTTAAGAGCAACCATCATATTTTCAAATATCTACACGAATTCCGCAAATTATATTTTCATACTATATTTGTTTCATAAGTATATTTCCATAGCCGTTTTTATACTTTTATGCAAAAACGTTCGATTTATGCAAAAACGTGCGATTTATGTGGAACAAATACATTAAAACTAGAAAACTTGTTCACAGGTTCTATTTAGATGTTTGCATTACACACAAATTTGGAAATCTATAACTCTTATGTTTTGATGGTGGTTGGCACAGTGCCGGAACTACGGTGGGGCGAGCGGGGCTTCGGCCGCAGGCGCAGAATTTTAGGGGCGCACTAGACCAGTTACAGTTTTTTATTACTTTAGGTTTAGTTAGGTTGGGTTAGGTTTAGTGTTTATTTTTTACAAATTAATTAATTAATTACATCTACACGGTGATTACACGGTAAGTGTAATAAATACAGTTAAGCTTGAATTCACAAATTCAC
>WYDF02167018.1:0-22223 GCA_009867245.2 Adranes taylori
AACGGACGCCGCATCATATATGTTAAAAGCAGCTATTCAATTAAAAGTATTTTATCCCAATTTAATTCACTGTACTTTTTTACACCGTGCGCTAGACGGTGTAAAAAATCTGGCTGAAGAAATTCGGAATCAATTCCCACTTGTAAATGATCTAATTAATAGCATGAATGAAGTATTTATTAAGGCATCTTTAAGGGTACAAGTTTATCGAGAAAGATTGCTCATTGTACCTCTTCCTCCAAGACTGATAATTACACCCTAGGTTACGTGGCTTGAGGCGGCGTTATTTTATTTCAAGTACTTTCAAGAAATATAAAACGTGATGGGAATGTTTACCGACAACTCTTCGTCCGCGATTAAAGAAGCTCAAATACTTTTGAACAACGGGAAAATTAATCAACATTTAAGTTACATTAATACCAATTATGAAATAATTGTTGATACTATTTATATACTTGTTGATACTATGAATAATTTTTATACTTGAGCAACAAAAAGTTCCACTATCTGATACGGTAGAATTAATTGACAAATTGAGAGTGAACGTTAAAAACTTAAAGATTCAATTGGTCAAATTATTTTTAAACAAATTGAATATTTTCCGAAGAATTAAGATCAATACATCCTAACATAATATCGGCTTTAAAATATGCCCCCCCCCCCTGCTTCCGTCGACATTTTTTCTGCTTCTGCATACAAAAATATATTAAGCGACAAAATGTAATCGTTTAAAATTTCTAGTTTAGAAAAACATTTAGTGATAAGTTACAATAAATAATAGGAATGTAATATAATTAAGTGTAATTGTAGTCTTAAGAACAACTATTTTATATTAGGTACCCAAAGTATATTATTTGTAATTTTTGAGATAATGATGTTTTTATTTAGGTGTAAATATTAAAGAACATTATGTAAATATGTTTATAAATAAAGTATTAAAAACAACAAAATTACTGTTTATATGTCTAATACATACAAATTTCCACATTAAATGATCTAAAAAGAGAAAAATAATAAAAAATTTATGAATAAATGAAGCTAAAATTTTTGCCACTTAAAATTTTTTTTTTGCTTTTTGTCTTTATTTTATTTAACAGAAATAGACGTGTTAAATAAAATAAATTCAATGAGCACCAAATTTGTTAGCTGGTTTAATGTTTTTCACGTTTGTCTCTTTAACTATTCATTTTCTTTATAACTGGGATATGGTATTGCTTCAAAGTTTCTAAATAGTTATAACTATTTTTATGCACTAAATATGAATCAAACATTATAAGTGGGATATGTTATTGCTTCAAAGTTTCTAAATTGTTATAACAATATTTTTATGCACTACATCTGAATCAAACAAAACTGACTTACATTACAGTCCGATTTGAATACTTTTTTCAATGGCCCGTAGTAAAATACTTGACGCTGAATACAGATAACTGTTTTCAGTTCTGGCCTCCGAAAGATGAAAAAAATTGGGGCCGAAAGTTTTCTGGGCTTGGGCGAGTGTAGTGTGCAAAAAGTGCTTAAGTTTAATGGCGTACCTGATGTTTTTCAGGATGGACTTTCTCTCTTTTACTATTCATTTTCTTTATAAGTGGGATATGTTATTGCTTCAAAGTTTCTAAATTGTTAAAACAATATTTCTATGCAGTAAATATGAATCAAACAAAACTAGCTTACAATCCGATTTGCATAGTTTTTTCAATGATCCGTAGTCAAAAACTTGACGCTGAATATAGATATCTGTTTCCAATTCTTTTTGCCTCCGAAAGATGAAAAAATTCGAGGCGTAACTTTTCTGCGCTTGGGCGAGTTTAGTGTGTATAAAGGGGTTAAGTTTAAAGGCGCACCTGATGTTTTTCAGGGTGGACTTTTCTCTCTTTTTCTATTCATTTTCTTTATAAGTGGGATATGTTATTGCTTTAAAGTTTCTAAATTGTTATAACAATATTTTAATGCACTACATCTGAATCAAACAAAACTGACTTACATTACAGTCCGGTTCGAATACTTTTTTCAATGGCCCGTAGTCAAAAACTTGACGCTGAACACAGATAACTGTTTTCAGTTCTTCTTGCCTCCGAAAGATGATAAAAATCGGGGCGAAATTTTCCTGCGCTGGGGCGAGTGTAGTGTGCAAAAAGTTCTTAAGTTATTTTTGTTCTCTTGTAAGTTTCATCATTCGAGGTAGTAATTACCTTAACAAGAACTAAATTGGATCCCTATATTGCTGTTTAAGAAGATCCGTTCTAGAATATACTAGTTCTATGGTAATCTTATGACCAAATTGCCTACATGAAACCTTTTAAAAGAAGAGTTGAGGGGCATAGTTCAAACAAGTAATAACATGATTTGTTTTCAAAACAATGTTTATTAATTTTGTAATCAAGTATATACTTAAGATAAATTATTTTCTATAAACTAGTACCAAGTGGCGCAATTGTACAGTGTTGCCGAAGCATCGAAAGACAATACTGGCGGCGGCGAAGGTATTGAAGTATTAAAGAATGAACCATTCACGAATTACCCATTACTTGGTGGCAAATACACTACCGGCCAGTATACGTACAAAATCTATCACTTAGCCAGTAAAGTTCCTGCATTCATACGACTACTGGCGCCCAAAGGTTCCATGGAGATTCATGAGGAGGCATGGAACGCATATCCGTATTGCAGGACAGTTATTACGGTAAATTTATGCATTTTTTTTTAAATTTTGTTTTTTGTAAATTTTAATATTTGTACTAATAAATGTATTAATGAAATAATAGTTCAGATTTTTTTATGCTTCTGCGATTTTAACTGAAAACAATTGTAGTAACAATTTGTTAATCAATTTTCGGTTGCAAAATTGGATAACTGTTCAATTGAATTCTATAATGCTCAATTACGAATGAAATTTATATTTTATAGTATACTACTTAAATTACTACAACATATAACTGACTAACTAGTTTTAAAATGACCTTTATTTAGGCTACAATTTAGGAAAGAAATTTTGTTTGTCTTAGAGCTTGGACTCGTTTTTAAATTTAAAGATGACAATTGGCCAGCGTCTCATTCTTCTTGTTCAGTTCATATGCGTCTCTGTAGTAAACATCTTTCTTGCTGGATATTCGTGTTTCGGCACGGTTGTGTCGATGACACAGAGAATAATTTCGTCTTCTGTTGATTGGCAGCGTCATTTGGCCTAGTTTGTCCAGTCACATTCGAACCAGTTTTGAATGTTTCCCTGATCGAATTTTTCTAACCTTGACAATTCTTTAATCAGCCCAGTCAGTTCTGATAGAAATTGGTTGTTTTGTGGCCCTTCAGGTGCAGTGATAGTCTCATCTGATGAAAGGAACATATTTCACTTTTCCTATTTTTCAGGTCATTTTTTAAAGTACGCATTTCAGTTTAGTCTATTGAAAAAGCTTATTTAAAAGGATCCAACACTTTTTGATTTATAAGCAAAACCACTTTAGCATCAACCAGAAAAATAAACAGCATAACTTGAAATTGTGTGCTAAAAAAGGGAATAATCGTTGGCCATAAAACAACTGTTGCGACTATCTTCTTCAAATCTCTTCCGAAAGGAATTAATTTTGTTCCATGTTTCCTCTTTGAAATACTTAAAAAGACCTGGTTGACATTTATTTTCGAGTTTATACGAATCAATCCACATTTGAAATAATATCCATTCACAATTTTATAATTGATGTGAGACTCATTCATTAGGGAAACGCTTTCGGAACATCACGAAAAATGATTGGAATCGAAATCTGAAATACCGAAAGATGTTGCGTTATGTCCTATATTTATCTTTTGTGATTAGCTAACGTACAGTGTTGGCATGTTCGTGAGTTACTGCTTTCTTTTGGTGGTCTGCTTTTGGGATCTTGCTAAGACATTTACAACAATGTAGGATATTGTCGCTTGTCAGTTTGTTACGGATTAGTTAGTGGTGCTGTATGATCGAGAATTGTCGAGATTATCCTGTCCGAAACTTATAAAAATAGATCGCGCGAAAATATCTGCGATGAAACTACATTTTATTGTGACTAATCAAGTTAAATAATAAATTGATTAAATTTTGGATAAACCATTTGGGTCGTATCTAAATCAAACTTTGAAGCGATGTTAAATAAACATTGATAATTCTTTTCATATTGGTGGTGACCATTAAGATTCTTAATTAAAAACACAAAATCCTTGAAATATTATTACCGTACGGCACACTTTAAAATTCTATACATCCTTTTTTAACCAAATGTATCCATATTTTTTTTTTAGAATCCAGATTTTATGAAATCGAATTTTTTATTAAAAGTAGAAAGCGTTCATTCAGCTGATAGTGGTAAACGTCCAAACGTAAGTTGAAACGATGTATACTAACTTTGTTTTTTTTTATTTCTTTTCATACAACTCTCCACTTCTTCGTCAATTATCAACTTCTTCGTTAATTCGTCAACTATCAACTACTTCATATCAAAATATTTTCATCTTCATCTTGGGCTTGAAAAATTAATGGATATGCTATTGGAATTATCAACAAACAATTCCAAATGTTTATAAATGGTTTCTTTTTTCTTTCAAACGCTTCTTTTAACTACAATATTCTACAACTTTTTTCTTCATGGAATCTGATTCTTAATCGATTGTTAATCGAACATCTCCAGAATCCTGGTTACATGAAAGATAACTTTGTTATATGCATTGAAAGTATGCATGTAGGAGATAGTGGTAGGAAACCTAATGTAAGTATATATTATTTAAGCGATTTTCTTTGTTTTGTTGTTCATGGTTGTAAGCGGTAATGGACCAAGAATGTTTTAAATGTTTTAAATCAATCAATCATCAGAAACTAGTTATTGGCATATAATACATTTATAGCATAAGTTCTACATCAGTTCTTTTTCACAAAGTACTAACTTCGTGTCAATCACATGATACAAATTTTACAACTTTTATAACTAGGTGCGCAATATTTAGCAGTTGTAATATATATATATATATATATATATATATATATATAAAACTTTATTGGGTATAAACGTAATATACATTTTACATCAATCATCCTTTTACTATACTATTCACCCCCCCCAAAATCTACCTAATTCATCTTAAACATATAAATTAACCTATATAAATTATCCTCTCTTTTCTTTTCCTCCTGAACTTCCCTTATTCCCTCATCTTCCCTTCACTACCTCATTCCAAATCCTTTTCATTATCTGTATACCTCTTCTATCAGCCCCCAAACTTCTCCAATTCTCTCCCATTATCCTTTCCTCCTCCTTCCACTCAAACCCTCCACATCTCTAATCCAATGCATCCATGTTTCTTCTCCCCAATCACAAATCCTACACATTCTCTCTTGTTCATTCATCCAAAATCTATTTCCGTGTTCCTCACTCCTATACTACATCCTTCATTCTCTCTACTACCTCGTTCACCATCTCGTACCCTTCCTCTATCCTTTATGTCCATCACTCAATCGACCACTCAATGCTTTCATCACCTTTCTCCTTCCCTCCATCCATGCATTCATTCTACGCCCCTCACATCCACCTTTCAAACCCATTTTATTTATTTCTTTCACTAGTCTCCCTTCCATATCCATCCATACTTTCGTTACAAACTTCACCACTCACTGTTTCACCAAATCTCTTTTCCCAGACAATCCTCATTCTTTCCATAACCCCTCTTCCTTTCGATACAATCATCCTAATATGCTCTTTACATGACCCATTCTGCGTAAACACGAACCCTAGATATTTATATCTCTGCACACACTCTATACTTTGACTCTCAATATCAAACCTATCCATCTTACTATCCCTTCCCCCTTTTTACAGACCACCTTCGTATTATCAACATTCATTTCAAGTCCCCTTTAATTCATGTATCTCATCACTCTCCCTATCACCTCATTCATTTCTTCTCTCTTACTTGCCATACACACAATAACATCTGCATACGACAACGACTATATCTTACACCTCCCAATTAGGATACACCCTGCCTGTCCTTTCCTCAATCCCTCTTCTAATCCGGATATGTATATATTGAAAAGTGCAGCGCTCAATGGGCACCCCTGTCTCTCCACTTTACACATCAAACCACTCGGACACTTCCCTATTCACTCTCGCCCTCACTTTCATTCCTTCGTACATGCCCCTTATCATTCTAACCAATGCCAACGAAATCCCCACCTCTACCATTCCCTCCCACAAATACTTGCTTACAATCTTATCAAACGCCGCTTTGAGGTCTACGAACAACGGTATATCTTCTTTTTATTTTGTATTTCTTCATTGATAGCATAATTTATCATTACTATGTTGTCCGCAGTCCCCCTACCTCTTATAAACACGTTCTGTGTATATGACAGAATTCCTTTCGCCCTAACTTCCTCTTCCAACATTCCATTCATAATCTTTGCATACAATCTATACATGCCGTCCATAATCATAACAGTAACTTTCAACACGCTTTCTATCCCCTCTCTTATACAGCGGCACAATCTCTCTTTTCTACCATTCGTCTGGCACACTAACAATTCCCATCCATATCCTGTTTATTCCCGTAGCCTCGGCTCTCAATCCTTGTTTACTCAGGCAACCCCATTCCTCAATCGGTATTCCGACGGGTCCTGCTGCCCCTCCTTTCTTCATCTTATCCACCTCCGCTTTTACCTCCCACTGTAATCTCCTCTATATCTTCTCCATTCACACTTATCCCTTCCTATTCATTCACCACTTCCTCCACACCCCCATATGGACCTCCTGCCAACTCCCCTCTAAACCTCCCCTTCCAATCGTTTAAACTGAAAGCTCTACTTCTCTTCTCACTCAAAATTCCTCTATTTCTCAGATACATCCACACATCTCTTTGATTCTTTAAATTCCTTATATTCTCCTGTTCCCTTTTCCTGTTTCTTTCTACTATTATTTTATCATCCTCTAACCATTCCTTTTTCTTCCTATCATAATCTTCCAATGAAATTTTCTCCTTCCTCGCTCTTCCTAAACTCTACCTTGTCCCCTTTTTCCTTTTTACTCATTCTTCATCAACTCCCTGATATTCCCGCTTCTCCCTCCTACCGTTTTCACTTCCTTTTCTTATCTTCAAATTCCTTCTAACTTCTCTAACAATTTCCTCTACACTCATCACAATTTCCCATTTAACTTCTTTCATTCTATTAATCATCTTACTTCTCATCTCCTCATTCCGTATATGCGAACCCTCATCTATCCTACCAACTCCCCATCCAATCCTATGCGTTTCAATATCTACCCCCATTCTCCAGTCAGACTCAAGAGGGAAATGATCCGATTCACACCTATCACCAACCCTCATACACTTCAACCATTCACTTCCACCATTCTCAACTTCATTTTTAACTACAGATTCAGCTCCATGTCCTCTAAAAGTCACAGTTGTAGTAGAACTCCTAAATTCTAATTGTGACAAATAACGACAACGAACCGCGCTTGGTTATTTAGAGTGGAATATCGACCAAATAAATTACTATACTAAGGAAAGCCTAAATGTTCTGTCAATCTGGTATGTAGCTTCGTACAAGCCTAAAACATCTGATGAGCCAATTAAATTAAATTATATGTTGTTAGGCATCCCCAATTGTTAGGCATCAATTAAGCAAACAACATACTCTATTGCTCCATGAAAAAGAGTAGTAACAAATTTATGCTCATATTCAAATTGACTGAAAACATAAATTTTATGTCAATTTGTAATAAGAGTTAGCTCTATATTTTCATAAAATAGATTTACCCCACTTCAAAATCAACCTCTTACATAATTTTTTAATAAGTAAATACAATGGAACCCCGGTTCACGATCAACTCTGTATATGACCAAATTACGCGACCAAATTGACGTATCTTTCGATATACGACCTATATTTTGGACTCTCATTGGACTCTTATCGGACTTGGAAGTAGGCGATCACGGAAGTCACCATAGAAGAGCCGTTAAGCTGCAGAATGAACAAGTAAGAACCAGCCAGGAGGAACATTCGTTAGGGGAAGAGGAGGTTTCGATGAGGGTTAGTCTTTACATCAATAGACTCTACTTCCTCGATCGTTGTTGCCACAACAACAAATATAATTTTCTTAAACTATTTTATAATAAATCACGTTCATGTATAATGTTTATTATAAATTGAATTTTATTTTTCTAAAATCAATGTTAAATGCTATTAATATGCATTTTAAACAAAAATATACTCAAAGAAAAGAACGAAGTGTCTAATCTGAAACGGATTAATTGTATTTAAATTTAATGAGAATAGTTGTTTACGACCACTGTCCAGGAACGGATTAAGTTCGTGAACCGAGGTTCCGAAATAGTGGCAATATTCTTCTATATTATTAAGTGTGCTTTAGCTTTTATGATTTATTAGAGTAGTATATAGATTAAATATTGATCGAATAAATTCATTGAATGAAGGTTCATGAATTATCCGACGAGAAACTCAAACATCGCGATGTCGTTTACATTGATATAGCAAACGATCCAGTTTCATCACACGATTATAAAGCCGATGAAGATCCATCCAAACTCAAATCGCAGAAAACAGGTAGGGGGCCGCTAGTTGGTGCGAATTGGCGCGATCAAGTCGATCCGGTTATGACCTGTTACAAATTGGTCACATGCGAATTCAAGTGGTTTGGTTTACAAACACGGATAGAAAGTTTCATACAGAAACAGGAGAGGCGGCTATTCACAAATTTCCATAGGTAAGTTTCATAATATAATAATTTATTTTTAACATAATTTCAGATGACTAATTAGAAAATATTCCAGTGAACGCAGTAAATTAGAGACAGTTAATATAATAACAGTTTGATAAGATTTATATAGAGTCACTTATTAATATGTTATTGCCTTTTCATTGTAATTTATAGATTGCATCGTCTTGAACCATTTAGTTTCTGTTCAAATTTTGCAATAATCTCGCGCAGGGCCGGTCTTAGAGTTTTGGTGGCCCCTGGTGAAACAGGGTCTTATAATATTAAGATTATATTAAAACTTCAAATTTTTCCTTTCAATACCTGTTACTTTACATTTATCAATATTATGAATGAAAGCAATAATAATATAGTTAAATTAGAATCTCATTATTATATTAATTAGATTAATTTCATTAATATAACTTCTATAATATCTAATAAGTACTTCCAAATGAATTGTACGGGTTTGCGCTGTGGCAAATTCTGAAATAATTTCAGAAATATCGAGCAATTCCGCTACGTTATTTTCTACTGATAAAATTGCTAAACTATTGAATCTTTCTTGATTCATTGTTGATCTCAAATAAGTTTTTATCAGCTAGAGCTTTGGGAAGCTTTACTCATATGATGCTACAGTAACTGCGATTGTCAACAATATATGTAATGCGACTGTAACATTAGGTAGCAATTGTTAAAAGTTATTTTCTGCAATAAATGCCAGGACAAATAACGCGCTGCTCGTCTTTCTGATACACACCTGAATTTAAACGGAGGAAATCTACATGACTCATCTATAAATTACATTGGACATTTGTTAGTTGTAGGGAGTCTGTGCATTAATTGGTTTGCGATATTGGCAAAGAAACCATTGAGTTCTTTGACGTCTACATTGCAAGAGTCTTATTTTGGAATTGCTTCTCATTAATGTGCTTCTTTTGGAATTTATTACATGCCACATAGATTTTACTTGATTACTTGAATTATTGATGAATTTAGTATTTGCAATTAGTTTACCATTTTTAATGACGTCATTATATTTGTTTTTGTAGTATTGGCCAACCTCAGAGAAATATCAAAGTCAGAGAAATCAAAAGTTTATTGAAAATAAAACGAGTTAATACTCAAACATTAAATGAAATTCTAAATATAAATAAGTTTTGGCTACTTATCTACTTAGAATTTCTTATCCAACTTTTTTCCAGGCTCTTAGATTCTTTGTAAATCTAATTAAAATTTGATTGATTTTCATCGTCATTAAAATCTTCAACGATTTCAAACTTTTCTATAGGTTTTAATTACAAATGATTTAGATTACTCAAATTTGTAAATACATATATAGTTACGAAAAAAGCAATATATCAATCGGTTTTTGTTTTCTAGAAAATCTTTCACCGTTGATAAATTGTTTGATCTATTTTCTTGTGCTAAAGTCCTTTCATTCGGCGTGTTCAATTCACCATTTTAACACTTTTATCTTTCATATACCATATAGGTATGTAATACGTATAGGTATATGAAAGATATGGGATTCATGTTTTGAGAATTTTTTCTATTTTACCTTAGTACGTCTCTTGTATTCAAATCACTACAATCCTTTCAAACGCAATTCAAAGAGGGTGTCATAATGAACAACTTACAGCAAAAAAATTTCAAAAACATTTTTTCTTGGTGAAATCTTTAAAAGAAAGGCGAATTTTTTGGTGTCTGTGCGTACGGATGTATGTTCAAGAACTGCTCGTAACCTATTGGACCGATTTGGCAGAAATGTGGTAGGCAGGTGCACACTATTCTTCCGAAAAAACGATGTTTTAATTTTTTATAAATCGAATATGGCGGAAATGCGCCATTTTTTTTCCACAAAAAAATCAGATTTCAATCTAGGAGGCTAAAATTTTGTCTTAAATAATAGCACATATATGCAAAGTTACAGGAAAAAATATTTGACGTTGTATGAGACCTATAAGACTTTAACACATAGGTGCTTTTGCAATTGAATAAATTTTGGGAGGGGTTCAATCATTTTATTCAGAAATTCAGTTTTAAAACTAGAACACTGAAATTTTGATCGCATATAGTATCTTGCATTATGCGTCTAAAAAAAAATCAAAGATAGAATACTTGAATAAACTTTATTATATAGGCTACCAAACGTATTTACAAGATGTTTTTTGTTTTGAAAACTATTTTCTCAAAAACAAATATTGTACTACATTAAATATCTCTGTATCTATGAAGGTTAATAAAAATAAAACTTGGGAAACAAGTGTAAGATTCAGGGATCTCAGTTTGTGCAAAGTGGACATGGGGGAGTGACTCAGAAGCGGCAGTGGGGAAAAAGTAACTCTAAACCAGCAGGCCGCGCCAAAGCGGACAGCGAAGGCGGATATGGCGACCAGGGAATTAATAGGTAAGCGAATTCATGCATAGGTCAAGGCTTTGCACGCCATACTGCTCTTTTAGAAATTAGTTGAAAAGAGAGTCAAGAGCGATCGTAGGCTATGGCAAATACTTAGGAAAAGTGAGTAAAGACCGGTCAGTGAAGCTGGCCGCGCCGTAGGCATGTAAGGGGACCGGGGGATTCATGGGTAGGCGATTTATAGGTTAGACTAATTTTGATTCGTTTATCTTAAACAACGTGTCAATTGAATTTAATAGACGAGTTATAAGGTGACAGTGAAAATTAAGAGATTCAACTTTTGTTTTACGAAAGATGCAACAAAACGTAGGACTTCCAGTATATGAAAGATGGGGTGGCGATCACGTCCACGAATTTTTATTCTTTATGTGAATAGAATAGAAAAGCTTTATTGGCATAAGTACTTACAGACTAAGTATAAATCAATACATAATTCAATGTATAGAAAAACATAAATTAATACATACTCATAAATCAAATCAATTAAACTTAAAACTTAAACTTAGTATAATGCAAATAATATGATAAAACACAAGCATTATTTTCTTGGTAGAAGGGATCAGCAATCCCCCTGCTGTGCTATTCCCTTGAAAAATTCTTCGACCCTCCTCTACAACCCCAGCTATTTCGCGCATTGCATAGGTAACGACGGGGTACCTGGATATACAGTGCCGGCGCTAGGGTCATTGCGGCACGCATTCAATTTCTATCTAAGCGCCCCTCTCACATTCTTAAAAATTTGTTGTTATCAGATAGTACAGAATAACATAAAATAAATTAAAGTACATAAATTTACTTATTTGTTTTATTAATATTTTATAATTCTTGATTTAATATTCACAAAATTAGAAATAACGGTTTTGACGTCTAATTCCGCACATATATCATTTTCAATAGCTATTAACGCTAAACAAGTCTTTTCTGTCACGCACTTGTTCTTAGATAGGTTTTAATTACTTTCAACTTAGAAAAGATACCTTCATCGCTCGCTACACTAACAGGTAAGGTTAATAGTATTCTTAAAACAATTGAAAAGTTAGGGAAAGATAAATTATTGGACACAATAAAATTAAGAATATCAAAAGGTTATCATTCCGCAAAATACCCCGGAAAGCACATAATTCGTCATATAGGCTCTATTGCATTTATGTCTTTATTGTCGCCATCCTTCAAGAGAATCTCTAAATTGTCACAATGTTTTCGTAAATCTTCTTATTAATTTCTGGTAATCTAAACAAAAATTGAAATTATCATATGTTTTAAGTTGTTCAAAACGTTCTATTGACGAACACATTGCAACGTGTAGTAACACATTCACTCTAAGTTTATTTTTCTGCGATTGTGCCGACTCGTCATGATGCTGGTAGTTAAATTGTCGTGTCATCTTTCGTCGTCCAACTTCCGTACCAGTTTTAAATTCTTCTTCTCCATCCATCTCTTCACTCAATTCTTTTGCCATTTTTGAACTTCTTTAAAATTTGTATCTGATCGATATTCTTGTAAAAATATTTTTAATTTTTCGATAGATTCTAAACTATGTGTAATGTTCATATTTTTGTCTTTAAACATTTTACTCACATGGTTTATTCTGTTAAGCAAATCATGCCAAGTTATAAGTGAGCAAATAAATTTGTAGTCAAAGAGTGCATCATAAATTTCAAAGGTGCATCATAAATTTCTCCTTAATGATATCGTAGAGGGCGGATTGCATTAATTTTACTTTCCCAATCCAGCGCGTTTCTGATGGCTGTTTCAAGGTTAAATTTTTACGAACTTTAAAAGGATTGCCCAACGCTTGGAAGAAGATAAAAAAAATTATATATTTCTTGAATAATTACAAAGAAACTAATTGTATCTGCATTCACTTTGGTAGCATCGTTAATGATTAAATTTATAGTATGAGCAGCACATGGCATGAAAAAAGCTAGAGGATGTGTTCAAAAGAAAATTTTGGAGTCCATTTTCTTTTCCTTTTATATTTACTCCATTGTCATATCCTTGACCTCGCATATCTTCAATGGGTATGTTCCATTTTTCCAGATGTTCCATTATTGTTTCACATAAACCACGCCCTGTGGAAGCTAATATATTTACAAAATCTAAAAAGTTTTCCCTGATCTTCACAATTCCATTGTCACACGAAACAAAGCGAATAATAATGGTCATTTTTTCTGTTTTACTTGCATCAGGTGTACAGTCTAATATTACAGAATAATATTTAGATTTTCAAATAGTGCACTCTATTGTTTCGTTGAAGAGTCCTTTCAACATGATTTTGAATAACAGGATCAAACTTCACAAACAATTATTCCTTTCATATAATGTATCAGACGATCCGCGAAAAGCAAAATTTTGGCTACCAAGGAATTTTATAATTCAATCAAGCGTTGTAAAACACTCGTCCAATATTTCTTTTCCATTTCATACATGTTATGGGTCTGCCAATCAATAGTAGTTTTGTTTTTTAAATTTTTATCAAGTTCCTTCCATTTAAAGAAATTATTCATATGGTTTAAATTAGTCTCATGCCTATGCAAAGTTGTACTAACATTCCTCCAATCGTTATAACCTTCTACAAGACTACTTGATTCAGTCGGTGAGAAAAGTTTACAACAAAAATAAAATACACAATTTAAATTTTTGGAATAACTGAGCCATGTTCTTGGCACAAGCTCCCCATTTTTCTATTATAATATGTGTCGCTATATTTACGTCCATATGTGTCTCTAGGATATATAATACTTTTCTTTTGAACAGGCCCCATTTCAATTAAAACCACTCGAAGTATTTCATCAATATTTCCCCATTCAGCTGGATCTTCTAAATTTACAGAGACTAATAATGCGGTTTCATGGTCAACTACAGCTAAGTCTTCCCCTAATTGTTTTTCACTTAAATCATGTTGTTCAATAGTTGCAATAATAGTACTTTCATGCAAACTGGATGATGAGCACGGTTCGGAAACACTGATTTCTGGTATATCAAATTCACTTGAAGTTTTTTTTTTTTTTAGAAAACTATTAAGAGCTCTAGTTTGTTTTTTAATATCTGCTTCTTTTCACCTTTACGCTTACGATTTTGTGCACCGGATAACTTTTTTTTCCGGTTCCATTTCTATTTTACACCTATAAGAAATTAATAGGCAATAGCACTAATTTTTTGTAAATGTGGGTTAGTTAATTTTCCACTGACCTCTTCAAATAATTTTAAGCGTATATAAACAACACGGCATGGACAAAATAGAGACTGCGCTACAATGACTTAACACACACCACGAAATCTCAGACAGTAATGATAAGACTAAGGGATACACGATACACTACGCTTTGTCGGACCATTCACACACTCGACGAAAGCCTATCAATCATAGCTAACTAGAAATTTGCGCGTGCTACGTTACTTTGTGTTGATTCCAAGAAGACATTGTTGTGTCTATGGCCAGTGCCGGCGCCATATAGCCCTGGACTACGCAACAATTGCTATGAAAATGAATTATTAAATTATTTTTTATGTTGAACATTATATTTTTTATTGAAATTTACGTTGCGGCGGCGCCCCCCTTCAGCGACGCCCGCTTCCACCGACCAAATCATGCATTTATTTCAAAGTGATCAATTTTAAAGTGTTTCTTAAAGGAAGAAGTGTTTTGTTTGCATCAGCCTTCTTATATGAACAGCAACAAGCTTATTTAGAGACTTTAGTGGAAAATGATGACAACGGAAGTGCGAGTAATTTCGATTATGAGGAAGATTCTGAAAACAAATGGCTTGCAAATGGAGTTGAGTTATCAGGCGTAGAAGATGTTTACAATGCAACAAATTTAGAAATTGACTTAGACGATAATTCTTATGATATATTAGATAACGAAGGTAATATTGAGTCTGTAAGTCAGAAAGAAAGTGCGAATTCAGAATTAAACTTTATAGCCAAATATGGTACTATATCAATAAAAGCAGCGCCTACAGCAACACGTATTCAAAAACTAAATATATTGCGACAAAAAAAAAGATCAAGTTCAGACCACTACATGTTTTTCAATATCTGATACTTTCAAAAGTATCTTTTCGGATGTATTGGTTTATATCATTGTTTGTAAAACAAGGAAAGCAGATCACTTTTATGCGTACCAGTACACGAGCAGCTTTATCCATACCGATGAAGAACTAGATTTACACAGTACATGCCATCCAAACCGGAGATGTACGAAATAAAAACTTTCTGGGTTTGCGATTCACGCACCTTGTATTCACTAAGTGGCCAGATTTACATTGCAAAGGGTACATCCCATTTCCGCCAAATTTTCTTCATAATCTGGGAAAAGACTTATCAATGCCTATTATAAAAGAGCGCTCAAACAACGCCAATTTAGTGACACATTTCTCTCAGGGTCTTGTATTGAGGCATGTTATGAGGTCCCATAATTTTTGCTCCATGACATTTTAAAGTTGTCGAAGGTAAAGCCACCAATAGATTCTTCCGAAAGAGTCAACCAAACAGGAAGCTGCCATGTGTGTCACACAACGTTTGCTTCAGAACAAATGATAGAAAATGCAGTTAAATTTGTAATCACCTAGTTTGTAATGAACATGCCAACATCATAGTTAAATGCCGAGAGTGTCAGTTGTAAATAAATTGAACGATGGGGAAATAATAAAATATTTGAAACAGTATGATATAATTGTATTAGTGGAAACTTGGCTAGAGAAGGTTAGATGGGAAGAGGTGAGTAAGAGGTTGCCTGGGGGATATATATGGAAGATGCAGGAGGCGAAACGGGTTCATAAAAAAGGAAGGGCAAGTGGGGGGATTGTAACTGGGATGAAAGCAGGAATAAAAGAGTTCGAATTGATAGAGGATGAATGGGAGTATATGTGTGGAAGGAAGGTAAGGAGGGAGGGATTGAGTGTTGATAATTGTGTATGTAAAGCATGAAGAGAAATATTTTATGCAAAGAATGAGTAAAGTAATAGATAGTGAAATAAAAAATTGTGAAAATTTAATAATAATGGGTGATTGGAATGCAAGAATAGGAGTAAATGGAGATGTGTATGTAGGAGAGGAGGGGGAATATGTGGGAAGAAAAGCGAAAGATAAAGTGGTGAATGTGGAAGCTAAAAGAATGTTAGAGTGGATGGAGGAGGAAGAGCTAATAGTTGGGAATGGAAGTATTAGCGGTGACAGGAATGAGGAATGTATTCGATGTATATTAGAGCGGGAGAACGAAATGAATCAAATCATTTCCCGCCAGAGGCATCATGGGTAATTCAAAAGGGAGCAATGGAAAGTGTGGAGAAAAGGGACATATATGTGTGAAATGACGGGGAAAAGAATAGAGTGATAGGAATAGAGGAATGAAGTGAAGGATAGAGCTCCCACTCTATAGCTTCAAAACATTAGAGTGAGAGAAAATGAATACAATAGATTAAATAGTAAACAAGGTAAAAGGAGGGTTAGAGGTAAAAAGGGGGAGGTTTAAGGTTTAATAAAAGTAAGGAGGGAAAGAGGAGAGGATATGATCAGAAGTATGAGTTAGGAAAAAAACAGTGAGAAAAATACTAGGAGAGGTGAGAAAAGGGGAAAGAGATTGGGAGGAGTATATGGATGCGAAAAAAATGGTTGGAAGAAGGTAAGAAAGCGAGGCAGAGGGATATAGATATGGAGAAGATTAATAATCTGAGGAGCGAAGGAATAGTGTGGAAGTATTTAAGAGAGAGAAAAGTGTTAATGGAAAACAAAGATGCGAAAGTGCAATTGTATTGGTAGATTGGGAGAGGTAGATTGGGGGGGGGGGAGAAGGATCTGAGGATTTTGAGGATCTTGCAATGGAAGAAATGAGTGTTGAAATGGCAGGTGAGTAAGTGGCTATGAGCTGGAAAATACAATATGAAGATAGAGAACGGAAAAGCTGTTGCATCTGACAGAATACCTGTGGATGCATGGAGATGCTTAAATGATAATGGCAAGGAAGCGTTATTAAGAGGAATACGTGCGGTAAGGAAAGGAGAACTGGGAGTGCCAGAGGAATGGAAGCAAAGAGAGATAATACCAGTATATAAGAAGGGAAGTGAAACGAACGTGGAAAGCGATAGAGGTATTACGATAATGAATGGGTTGTATAGAGTATATGCGCAGATTTTGAACAATAGATTAGAGACAGAAATGAGAGAGAATATTATCGTGGACACAGAATGGGTTCAGGAAAGGTACGAGGCACTGTGGATAACATTGTGGTGCTAAACTTTTTGATACAGAATGAGCTGAGTAAGGGAAAGAAGTTATGCTATCATTTATTGATTTAAAGTCAGCGTTTGACATGGTGATGAGGAAGAGGTTATGGATGAGAAAAAACGAGGTGAGGTTCTCAAAAAGTTACATAAGCAGGATGTTATGTAACTTATACATGGATGATTTAGAAAAAGTGCGCTGGAATGGGCAAGATGATGGGTTGGTATTTGATAGGGGTAAAATATGTTCGTTGGGATACGCGGATGATGTAGTGTGCCTAGTGAATGATAGGGAAAGAGTGAAAGAAGTTATTGAAAGAGTAAATAAGTACATGTATGAAAAAAGAGGATTACAGATAAATGTGAAAAAGACGAAGATAATGATATGTAAGAAAGGTGGATGGAAGGGAGAGCAGAAGAGATGTATTTGAGATTAATGGGGAAAAGCTTGAATGTGTGAAAAAGTATAAGTACTTAGGGTTCATGCTAAGTAGTAACGGGCAAAGTAATGAGCATGTGAAGATGGTAGCGAACAAAGCCAGTGTTGCTGCGGAAAGAATGTGGGTTGTATGAGAGGAAAAATTTGGTGAATCGGTGAGGATGAGTGATGCTTTTGGATGTATGTGTAAAAAGTATGATGATGTACGGAGCTGAAGTATGGGCGGTGAGTGAAAGAGAGGATATTGAAAGAACACAGATAAGGTACTTAAAAAGAATATTAGGTGTGGAGACATCAACGCGAGTAGAAATTATCTTACAAGAATTGAACAGGTACAAATGTGGGTGAGTGGATTCCAAAAATTGGCAAAGCATGAAATTAAGTTGATGATGGACGAGGAAGAAAGAATGGTTAAGGATCTCTATTGGGAAGCTGGGAAATAAGCAAATATGGCAGAACAAGGGAATTCATGGATAAAAGACAGAAAGAATGCGCTGAGAAGAATTGGATGGTCGACAAGGGCAAGGAATAATGAATGGACGGGAAAACGTCAATGAGGTGGATGGGAGAATAAAGAATGTTGAGATGCAAGAAAGAAGCGAAAGAATAATGGTTATGAGATATAATAGAAGATATAAAGAGACAAAGACAGAGGGAAGAATGCCGGTATATCTGATAGAAAATATAAGTATGACTGACACGAAATTGGTGGCGAGATTTAGATGTGGCACTGAAGAAAGAGGGAATAGGTCCTAGATGAATGAATGTGAGAGAAAATGAATATGTGGAAAAAGGAAGAATGGTGGGATCATTGGGTGAAAGAGTGTGAGGGTGTACAGTGGAGTGTGGAACAAAGGATACTAATGGAAAATTGGAGACTGTGTTTAGGCACTGGAACTGAAGAAGTGGTGGTAATGAGAAATATTTTGAAGACAATGAAGAGGCAGGTTTAGAATTAATGCTAGAGAAGTAGATTGGGTTAGTTATTGAGTTGGGATTAGAGTTAATTAGCTATTTCCTTTGAAGAAAAGGGAATTAATTATGAATTCTAGGTTTAAGTTATTGTGTAATATCAATGTATTAGTTTATGCATAATATCAATTTATTGTATTTAATATGCCAATAAAGGTCTTTATATAAATTGTAAATTAATTTCTTATCTAAATACGAATACTGCTTATAAATGTTTTGTTTTGAACTACAAAGTAAACTATAAATAAATGTAATTCGTAGATAAAATGTAAATAAATTATTTTCAATATTCATTTACAGAATGTTTTATCATATATAGATACCTGGTACCTTTTAGTACATTTATGTAGTACGTTATATTACGTAGAGAAAAAATTAAATATGTCGTGTTTGGATATTCTTCTAAAAATACGAATTCTACTTCGGATAGCTTATTTAAGGATAAACTAAATTTGGGAACAAGTGTATATAAAAGAAGTTTACAAAATTATGCAATAAATACTTAAAATGTACCCATGTACCTAGCAGTGCACATAAGGGTTAAACACCTATTTCACCGGTTAAAACCTTCACACGATCCACTGTTTACAACACGTTTACCAACTTGAATGTTTAAAAAGATTTAGTCCATGAGAACTTATTTTGTTGTAACGAAACTATTTCTCCATTTTAAACTTTGTGTATTTCCTCCTTCATATTATGCGTTAATAATAGGTTTCTAAATTTTTTTATATACAGGCAAGTATTCTGTTGGATTGACCGCTGGTACGGTCTAACAATGGAAGATATCCGTGCCATTGAGGATAAAACCAAAGAAGAATTGGACAAGATGCGAAATAAGGGCGAAGTACGTGGTATGAAAGCCGAAGAAAATTAAAATATATATGAAATATAAAGAGCGGAAGATAATGTTAATGAGAAAATGAGAACCACCAATAGAAACAATAATTATTAAATAATATTTACCATTTAAAAATAATTTTAAATATGTGTAAATGGAAATTTATAATATTAATGAAAACGTTGCGATGCGCATTTAAAAATTATTAATAATAATAATAAAACAGCATTCTTCGGCGGGTGGGTCACATTTATATGTATATAATATGAAAATAACAGTATTTGTTATTAGTGATGAGGCATTACTTAATTTAATTTTAGTTTAATTATACCTCAAAACATTTTTGTTTTAAATTGTAAAACAGTATCCATAAATGTGAGTGGTATTAATTAATAATTATCTATAAAATGAAAACTACACCAAATATTTAATGTTATCTATCTGTGTTGCATACACTATTTTTTAATGTTAGCCAACGTTTCTGTACAGTTTTAATAATTAAATTAATTCCCCCAAGCAAATCGATTGAATTTAAACACTTGCCCGCCAATATTATTGTACAAAAAGAAAACCGTTGTTATTTATCTGTGTATTATACACTGATTTCCCCAGAAGAGAGAAATAGGAAAGCGTTTATTTATTTCGAGAAGGAAATCTAGGAATTTTTGTATATTTTTTGTCGACGTCTGGTCTTAAACCTATTTTAGTTAATACTACTACTGAAAAAAAAACTTATTCTATTTACTTTTCTTTAGTGGGTTATATCAACATTAATTTGAATTTAAATTTTAGTCCCTAAAATATCAAAACGTGTGGACGACCTAACAAATGACTTTATAACATAGAATCACAAGCGCTTTATATGATTTACTGATTAGTTTAATAGTTCAGTCAAAACAACTATTTCAACTCATGCCTTGTTTTTTTTTTTTTTGAATACAGAGTGCTATTTCGAAGCAAGAAATAATTTTCTTTGGTGTCTATTTTCCGTTTATTTCATAATTGCCATAATTTCATAATCTTTTTTACTTCATCTGAACATGTGTACTTTTCACTCTGTCTAATTTTATATATTACTTGCTTCGTGCACTTCGTAGACTTAATAGATCAAATTTGACCACTAAATTCATCAATTGATACACTGTAAACGACATACTTTGTCAGTGTGCAACAAGACGATTTTTAAGAAGATGCACCGATTCATAAATAAAATTTTCAATTATTTGATAGCTGACAAGTGGAATTACAGTGTTGCAAAATGCAAAAATAAACAAAGGAATTACACTGTTATTATCAATTTTCGCAATACTCTTTATGCCCACTATGAAATGTTGAATTCTAAATTATAAGATAAACTGTAGTAAAACTAATAATTTTACTAAGACTGTATGTGATGATTATTATTTGATTAATTTTGTAGTCATAACATTAGGTTTATTTTCTCGAAGTAAATAAATTGTTTCAAGTCAAAAGGTTCAATGAGAAAAACCAAAAGATTATGCATAGAGGGAAACCCCCACTACAATACTTAATGATAGGAATTGGTGATTACCGATAATGATAATAGTTCAACACTCAGTTTTTAGGAAATATCTTATAATGGTGTATAGATGTCTTTAAAAAATTGTTATAATTATTGTAGCTAGAATAAAGTTTTAAATTCATGAAAAAAATATATAACAAAAAAGATTTGTTAAAAATGAACTGAAGTATTAATAATTGCTTTATAAACGGACGAAAATAAAATTAAAAATGATCGTTTAGTTTCTAAAACAATAAAAGAATCATCAAGTTGAAGTAGATTTTGCATCAGATCATTTTTAACATAAAATTAAGAAAATATGATGGTAAATTAAAATAGATAGTTTAGCATTCTATAGAAATATTTAAAAACAGTAATAGTATTTTCAGCAACAAAGGAGAAAAATAAATAACAGTAGTTAACACAAAATTCCTCAAAGAACTGTAATTTTTTTTTCATATTTTGCGGATTCTAATATCTGAATCATTTTGTCAGGTTTGGGCTATTTAAAATGAAGATTTAAAGCAATTGCTTTTTTGAGAAACATTACAATTTACATCAAAGAGTACGATAATTTCGAGGATATTTATTGAACGAAAATGAATAATTTAGGCAGCTGTTTACAATAGAAACAAGTTATTGAAACGTACATGCTTTGAACTCTAACTATTCTGTAGTTTATTATATTTTATCATTGATATTCACTGTAAAATGCTTATTCTTAATTTTCATTATAGTACTTATATTAACACACTGATTTTGCTTATTTCTGAAATCGGAATGAGCTAGCTCCTTCTACGGCAGCTGAGAAAGAATTTGTGCAAAGGATTTTTTAAAGGTATCTTGTTTTTGATTTTTCATCATTATTTGCTGATTGCTGTTATTGATAGCTGTTTTTATTTCATCTGAGTATATGATGTTTGTGTATTGCAAGTGTAGTTGTTGTCTTAGGGCTATATCCCGCGTAGTAGGCATTTCAGTGTGCCAGATGTGACTTTGGCGAAACGTTGGCACAATGGAATTCCTGCCACGCGAGATATAACCCTGAAGACAAACAACTACTCATATATA
>WYDF02167129.1:0-22220 GCA_009867245.2 Adranes taylori
AAGGAATTTTAATTGTTTTTTTAAATTAATAAATTTATTTTAATTGATAAATATTAATACCCGGTTTTCCCGGGAATGTTTTCGAAATATTCTCGTTTCCCGGGAATCATTATTGGACGAGAAATGAGAAACCCTACTACGACCCCTTTTGACTCTCTTTTTGGTTATTTTCTAAAAGAGCAGTAAAACTGCCTTGGCCTTATGTATTCGTCCACTTTGGCGCCGTCTCCTACCGTTTTTGACTTAATTTTTCCCCACTACCGCTTTTGACTCACTTTTTCTTCGTGTCCGCCTTTGCATAAAATTGAGATCCCTGGGTATTACATTTCCTCCAATTTTATTTTTTCAACTTTAATAGGAACCGACATATTTAATGGAATACAATACCCGGTTTCAAGTAAATGGATCGCAAAGTCTACAAAAAGTATATGTGTTAAATTGTAATTTTAGATAAAAAATGTTTCAAATAAAATTGAACGAGCTTTTGGTAGCCTACATAATAAAGTTTATTCAAGTGTCCTATCTTTTATAGCTCCTGAAATATATCAAAAAGTTTGTAAAATTTTAAATGTGGCAACGTCGCGTTCTATACCACTTGCAAGGATGGCACTACTTTCATTCGATGCATAATACAATATACTATATGCGAGCGAAATTTTAAAACTGAATCTGATTTTAAAACTAAATTTCTCAATAAAATAATCATTATGAACACCTCCCAAAATTATAATGTACACCCGCAACTGATTCATACAATTAAACAACATTTATACAATTGCAAAAGCACAGTCTATACGTCTTATACAACGTGAAATATTTTTTTCTGTTCCTTTGCATATATGTATCGAATCCTGAGCCAAAAATTGCACAACCGTGAACCAAAAACTCAAATTTCAAACCAAAAAATATAATTCATATCCAAAACCCGAAAAATAAATCAAAATATCGATTCTCGGGCCAAACATGACTCAACCCTGAACCAAAAACTCGAATTCGCCACTCTAATCAAATCCCGAACAAAAACTCGAATCCCTAACCAAAAAATCTAATTTCGGCACTCTACTCGAATCACGAGCCACAAATTGCCTAACCCTGAGGTCCGCCATTTTACTATATAAACACCCTGGTATTAGAATCCAAAAAATCTAATCTCGATACTCTAATCAAATCACGAGACAAAAATTGCTCAAGCCTGAGGGCCACCATTTTACTATATATATATACTCTTGTAGTCGAATGCAACGTTCTGTGCAAATTTCAAGTGAATCGTTCGAGTACTTTTTGAGTTTTGCGATCAGAAACATGTGCAGGTTGAATTTTATATATAAAACATATATTTTTTTATTTATTTTTTCTTGGAAAATTTATTGGTTTTTCAAATAATTTGTGTGAAATTTATCAAACTCTACAAAATATACCAGGATCATCAAATTTTTTTTATGATCCTGGTATATTTTTTGGATAATTAATTTTTTATACCAACCAGTATTTATTTAATTTGTTTGAATTATTTGAGTTGAACTATTTTTGTTTTTAAATCTATATTTATATTAGGGCCAAGCTCCAATATAATGTAATACAAATTAAAGTCAATCGTCTTTTGTTTTATTTAAAAATATATGGCATATAACAAGTGGGAAAATTAATACCAATCGATGGACGAAGGATTTGAAAAACAAAAACAATTGCCAATCACGTGCATTGTATGTTGTGCGTCAATGCATAGCATACGTATTATTATTGATAATATGTTACCGAAGTAACAAATGAGGAATTTTTAAAGTTATTAGGGCCTATATATTTGGAACACACAAGGGGTACAAAAATATAAGATAATATACAGGGTGTTACTAAAAAGTTTTTGAAAAAAAATATTGTTCAAAATTCATTCAGTATATTCAACTGTTCACCGAGGCAAAATTGAGGTCCCCTGGTTTTACATAAGTTCCGCAAGCTTCATTTTTCCAACTTTCATAGGAACCGAGATATTTAGGGTAGTGAATTTTTTTCGACACAAAAAAACTAATCAAGATCCTTCACTTAGTTTTTGAGAAAATGGACCGCAAAGTTTGCAAAACAAAAAACACCCTGTATATATGTTAAATTGTGATTTTAGAAAAAATGTTTCAAATAAAATCGAAGGGCCTTTATGTAGCCTATACAATAAAGTTTATTCGAACGTCCAATCATTTATCGTTCCAGAGTTATTTCAAAACTTTGTTAAACTTCAAACGTGGCAACACCGCTTCCTATAAAATTTGGCAGCATGGGACTTTTTCATTCGACGCATAATAGAAGGTGCTATATGTGTGCATAATTTCAGCCTCCTAGTTTGAATATGAAATTTCTAAACAAAAAAAAATTGCTATGTCCGCCATATTGGATTTATAAAAAAATAAAACTTTTCTGCGGAATCATCGTCTGCATCTGTTTACCAAATTTCATCCAAATCGGTTTCATAGGGAAGTAGAAATTCTTGAAAGTACATCCGTACGTACGCACAGACACCGAAAATTCGACCCTTCTTTTAATTTTTTGAGTAAGAAAACATTTTTTTAGAATAAATTTTTTATATCAAAAATTGTTCCTTATGACCCCCTCTTTGAATTGCATATTAACGGATTGCAGTAATTTCAATACAAGAGACGTATTAAGGTGAAATAGAAAAATATCTCAAAACATGAATCCTATATCTTTCATATACCGATACGTATTACATACATATGTAATAGATATGGTACAGGCCAATCACACTTCATCCAATCTTGGGCAAACATTTGGAACAGCTAATAAAAATAAAACTAGAACAATATTTAAGAGAGAAGATTGGCGTACATCAATTTGGCTTCTCAACCCAGTACTCTCCATCCAAACTCCGTGCTTACATCTAATGTGCAATCACATTATAGAGCAGGAAATTACTTTATTTCTTGACATACAGAAAGCATTAGATATTGTGTGGCATGAGGCTCTAATGTACAAACTTTACAGCTTAACTTGCCCTAGATATTTATTGCTTTTACTGGCTGAGTTCCTAAGAGACAGAGTTCTGAGGATTAAAATTGGTTATCAATTTTCATCGAGATTTATGAAATTGCGGAACAGGGCGTTCTGCATGGATCCCCACTCTCGCCCTTCTTAGATAATATCTACTGTTACGATATGTATGACCCCACTATTGACAATATCAACTCATCGGGCTACAATCTACAGTATTCTGACGACACAGCGTTAATTACTCATAGGAACAACACTTTGGAGGCAGTTCAGGAGCTTCAAGTTCTGACAAACAAAATAATAAAATGGTGCAATAAATGAAGAATTTCGCCTAATCCTTCCAAAACTCAATTAATTTGGTTTCATCATAAAATCAGCCATCTTCACCGTGTATTAAGTTACATAATATTAACATAAAGCCAAAGTGACATGCTAACTAAATGGGCATTACTTTTGACGAAAAAATGTAATTCCGATTGTTCGCAACAACTATTAAGAAAAATGTAATTTCAAAAGCAAAACACTGCCAAACTCTTAGATTTAAAGAAGAAGGAATCAACGTTGAGACTGCAGCTAAAATATACAAAATGATTTGCCGCCCCATGATTGAGTATGGACTTCCCATAAACGCTAACTGCAAAAAATCTACGTTGAACCTTGTAGAAATCGCAGAAAGGTCTTAGTTAAGAACATTAACAAGAATAAGATATCCATCGAACAACCCATTGTACAACCCTACTAATCCTATACTCTACAAAAAAAAAACCAAAATTACAACTATTTATTCAAGAATACAAGACCTTATGTGTAGATTTACAAAAAAAGAGCCATTCAATGGTCGGCAGCACTTGTTATGGAGGCGAAATTTCGGCAGAAGATCTAGGAGGAGAGTTCCGTCCATAACGCTGAAGGAAATATTAAGTAATTATAGTCGTCCACAGCGGTCTGACATCGGATAAGGAAGGGAGAAAATGAAACATTCATCTTAAATGAACTAAATCACTCAAAAATAAAAAAATTTTTGTATGAAAACATTCTCGTGTTATATATTAAGTTGAATTGTAATATTATATTTTTTACCAGGAAAAAAGCCTTTGTAAGTCTCGGACGATAGCCTCGGACGATAGCCTTTGTAAGTTATTTGCTTGCAATAAAGATATTAATTAATTAATTATTAATTTGTTTTCACGCCTTAGTAGGCAAACATGATAAATAAATGAAATATTTCATGATTCTATGGTCACTTCGGTATAAGTAATCATGAAATATCTCATTTATTTATCATGTTTGTCTACTAAGATGTCAAAACAGAAATTAATATAAAAATAAGAACAAAAGAATACTAGTGGTGAGACCTGCCTATTAACACAAAAAAAAAACCACGTGTTGACGGTAATGTTGTTAATCACATACTTGTTTATAAGTTACATATCGTAGATTAATAATACATATGTATAACACATATAGAATTGTTTGTTCTTTGAAATCTTCATCCCGCTTAGTTTACTGGCCTGAACACCTGACCGACAACGGGAGGCTCGGATTCGATTCCCTAGTGGTGTAATTTTTTCATACACACAAATGATTATATTGATTTCAATCATTATATTAATTACACCGAAGTGCCCATACACTCATGAAATATCTCATTTATAAATAAATAATATTTTTATTATAAATAAACTAAAGATTGTATAAATAAGAAAAAAGCGTAAAAATTTTGAAAATCTTAAGATGAGTTATTCAAATCTTACCTGTAAATATTGCACAAAGCTAATGTATGCATTGAACCAGACGAACTGATTACGAAATTGATTCCACGTAACCATATCAGGCCAAATGAGTAGGATAGCAGCAGCCACAGTTGATAGAAAGTGATGGAGACGCCACCAACCTTTGATACGCGATCCATTCACTTTTAATATACTTTCACGAATCGTTAACGTACAGTAGTACCATACCAATAGGAAGATGTTACTTAATTCCAAAGCTCTTTGCCATTATAATAGGACAAATATAAAATTATTAACTATTTATTGCTCAAAAATTGACTTAGTATGATAGAAAAGAATGTAGGTACTATAGTATTACTTTAGCACTTAATCATTTCCAAAACTATATATTGACTGCATGAAACACTCCGTTAGCTTAAAAAGCCAGGTAGGGTAAAAGGACCATTTCTGGCATAGGTGGTAGCCGTCGTCAGTACCCTCTGGTTCAGTAGCATCATTGTCTAACGCCTTAGCTTACTGCACCAGGCTGGCTTATTTAAACTAATTTGAACATCCTCTATATGATGTACACACATGCACTATTACAGAGTTCTTAGTCGAAATTACATCTTAAATGAGATGAACCATACCAATTGAGATGATCTTGATTGTGGACATGGGTTAACATCAATAATGGTTAATCTCACTTAAAATGTCATTTCGTCTAACTATCATCTACTTTCATAGAACTTTGTACTAGTGCATGTGTGTAGATTATAAAGGATTTTCAAATTAGTTTAAACAAGCCAGCGTGGTGCAGTAAGCTAAGCCGTAAGACAATGATGCTACTGAAACAGAGGGTACTGATGACGGCTACCACATATGTGGCGTCCATCTAACCTGGATTTTTTAAGCTAATTGGATGTTTCATGCAGTAAATATGTAGTTTTCGAAATGATTATCTTAACTAATTAATTATATCTCCTTAATTTTATTTTTCACCTTTCAGAGAAACGTACAATTTGTTTTCAAGATCAAATTAGTCTGAACTTTAAGTTCTAAATAAAATCAGAGAAATTTATTTAAATGTTCTATCGAACGCAGTGCAAGTTTCACTGCGCAAAAATCATATCCAGCTGCTCAACAAATTTCGTTGCAATCAGTCCAATAATATTGCATAAATTGTGGTGCATACTCGAGGACACTGCTCAAAAACAACCTTTTGACCTAAGAGGGCTCCAAAATATGATTTCGCATCAAATTCTCGAAATCGAAAATTTTAAAATTTAATGAAATTCCTACTAGAACAATTATAGGTTTATAAAAGACAGTAATTCCATGGGCATTTACCCATCTCTATGTACATAAACCCACCACTTAATTCGTAACTCCCTGTACATAATGCCAAATTTCTTGTTTTTCTGTGGATATTTCTTATTTAAAAAAAAGTTCTTTTATTAAATATAAATAAAATTAAATATATTACCTATACTGTACTAATAAATTTAGTATAGACAATACAAATCCGATTATGCTCAAAACCAATTTAAATTTTTCGTATTCATCTTTGTACTTGAATCTAAAATAATTATAATCAATTAATTAATCTTATCTAAAATAATTATCAATTATGATTTTTAAATAGGTAATTGATACTTAATTCATATAGAAAATAAAAACAAGAATATACTTTTCTTCTCGATTCAGTATAGAAACATTCACATTTCCGAGTATAATTTTTAAATATAATCCATTGGGTTTCGGTAACGTTTGCTCAATTTCTGTAAGATCCACTTCCCTTTGGATAATATTACTTTCTATTTCTTCGATTTTGTTTATATCATCTTTCTGTTTCTTTAATCTACGAAATTTTAGCACATTAATGAATATTACCGGTACATTGTTTCAAAAACTTGCTTCTCTAAACTGAATAAAATATTCTTCATACGATATCTTTGATGTTTGATACCATTCGCACATTCATTTTGTAATTTAGCGAGATGCTGAAGTTTTTCTTGATATGATTTATTATTAGACTGAAAAGGAAAATATGGTACATATTACTTTTATAGAAATAAAAAAAATACTAACCTCCAATGTTTTATACTCATCAGATAATTCTTCCCATTCTTTCAGCATGCTGTCCAGATCGCCCATTTTAAGAAACTAAATCAAGTTTGACCTTTATCATAGAAAATTATCTTAATTGATAATGTTTTTATACCTTATTTTATTGGTTATTGATTATAATTAAATTTCAGATAATTACCTATAACAATAGAATTAATAATTCCTTAATTTTATCCAACATTTTTTTCTGTTGTACAGTAACAATTCGTAATGTGTTGCATATTAAAGAACTTTTTTGAATATTTAAATAAATGATAAATTGTAAGAATTTATAAAAACTATTTCAGTGAAGTAGTTCAAATAAGCACTTAAATGTCAGGGAGTTTTTATACCACAAATGTTAACTTAAAGCCTCGTTCACACTTCTCAATTTTCTTGAATTCAAGTCGGTTGAAAAGAATAACTTGAATTATGTGAACATGAATTTTGGATACAATGTTTTCATCTTAGTATTTGTGCTTGAAAATATATCAATCAAAAATTTTTTGGAAATAGTATTCCTAAACTCTGTTACATCCTGAATTTCCGACGAATAAACCACCTATTGCGACATAACTGTTGATTTTTTATTAACACATAACATAAATATTTGCCAATTATGTCTTAATGATATGATAGCTAAAATCTATGCTTTTTTAACCGCAGGATAGTATATCCATGATTTACATTGCAATCGTCAAATACATTTATATAATAATTCGTTATAGAGTTGAAAGTTTTATCTCATGCATCTGACGAGTCCGCAGAACGGCGAAACAAGAGCCTTGTCACGCGTTAGTAGAACTTTTTAACTTTAGTTTCGCCTTTTATTATAAATTGATAGTTTATGATTTATAGTTTACCTTATTTGAACCGATCTAAGATTGTTTCAACGAGTGAGAAAGGACAAATGTTGTTGAATGAAAGGGTTAAGTGGTAATATTGACTTTATCAGAAATAAAATAAACGTTATCAGCAATGACACAAAATCAGAACCAAAATAAAATAAAAGCGCAATCTACTACGTTATGAATGACTTCTTTTAGTTATAATCATACCTTAACTTATAACTATATTCGTTATAATTTCATATCACGTGACCGAATAAACATCGCGCGGGACGAAGAGACTAAAGGCGGCATTGAAGTTACCATAACCTATAAATTAATTTATATTTCGTCTATTCAATATATTTAATTATACTATTTAAATTATTTTTTGTTTTGATGAGGAAATTGGATGTTAATAAAAGTATATTTTAAAGCCACCTTTCGTTAAATATATTAACTTCGTCAGGCTACAAATATATGAGTTATGATATAATGTATAGATTTTTTGAATTATATTTGTAGTTTGTAGCCTGACAAAGTTAATATATTTAACGAAAGCTTGCTCTAAAATATACTTTTATTAACATCCAATTTCCGCATGAAAACAAAAAATAATTTATACATAATAAAAATGGATGAAACCAAACATTAACTAGTTAAGATGTTTGATTGCTACAAATGAGCATCAAAGACTAATTGAAAAAGAGTTGTAAGGTAACAAACGAATCTCATATACGACAAAGGCTTAATTTTATTGTATTTTTATACCATGCGCAAGTAACAATATAAGATTCGTTTTTATAAATTATAACATACTCGTTATAGGGACATGTTCCTTGCGGAAACTTTATAATATCACAACCTTTGTATTATAGTATATAGTAAAACTTCTGACAAAGATATAACTATGCTGGCGGCCCCATCTAGGAATTTTTGTTTTAAAGTGAATGTATTATTAACACGCGTGTCCTACAACTTTATAGTCCAATCCCAGTCAAGGCTGTGACTTAATAAGTGACTGAAAAATATAACCTTAAATGTTATATACTTTAGTTTTATTTGTTAATCATAATTCATTATTTAATAACTATAAAAGATGAATAAGCTTAATAAAAAACTAAACTCTTTATCTGAAATAACCAAATCACAATTATCGAAGATACTTAATGCGATATCTGGCACGAAAGATTTAATTCTCGAACCACAGATTATTAAACCACTTGAGAGGATATGTGGAGTTTCTTGGCTCAAGTAAGTTTATTAATATTTTAAAGTGCGTTTTGACATCATTGAGACAAAAAATAAACATTTGCCGGATTTATTAGGTTCCGTTTATTTTTAGGTCTCATGGAATAGAAAAAATATATAAATTGGATACAAATTTTAAAATCGCTTTGAATATTAATGTATTTATAATTTATACAATACATACTACATTTAAAGCTCTTGTTGACATTATTAAATCACAAGTTGATATAGATAATCCTGTACGAAATAAATTTCATATTATATGCGTACCAAAACATTTATATGTTTTTGAAGATTTACTTGAGAAAAACGGTTTATTAAATGATTTAGTTAAATTATATTCATTACAGTGGCAACCAATTTGCATTGACACTGGACAATTAAGCTTAGAAATTCCTTATATGTACAAATATTTATATATTAAACAAGATTTAAGCCTGTTACCAATTTATACGAGAGCTTTATGGAATTTATTTTTGGTGTTTGGACAGCCAAAGTTTTATTTAGCCATTGGTCAATATTCATGTGCAATTATGTCGCAATATAGTGAATTTTATAGTAATTTGAAAAATGAAAAATATGATTCTGATTTTGGTAGTTTAATTATAATGGACCGTAATATAGATTATTCAAGTGCTTTATTAACACCTCATACTTATGCTGCTTTATTAAATGAAATCTATAACGTGAATTGTGGAGTATGTGAATGGAAGATAGAAGAAAATAGTGAAAAATATGATGATAAGATGATACCTATAATTCCAAAGAATAATATTCAATTTTCAATGGATAGTCAGAGAGATACAATATACAGAAAACTTAAAAGTTGTGTATTTACTGAGGTGACGAATATTTTGAGCGCATTAACCAAACAACTTAAGACAGAAGGTTTGTATAGCATACTAGATAATTGCCTGTATTTGGCGTTATCCATATTTATGCCATTTCTTCAAGAACGATGGCCTACTAAATTTCCAATTTTTCTTTTTTTTTGCTGCAGTGCGAAATAATGCTCGAGTGCTGAGACCCTACCACTGTCGTAAGTGTGTAGGTCTTTTATCTTTGAATATGGTTTTCACATATAATTTACATTCATTTAATTGCTCTTCTGGACCTAATACCTTACCATATTTGCCACACAGATATCTAATATGACCACTTTTACACATACCACTGTTTAATCTTTTACCCTGTTTAATCTTTTTATGCATATTATCATTAGAGTCATGTTTGGTTTTTAAATATGTTTTTTTTCTGTTCGCCTCGACAACATGAAATGGGAGTGAGTTCCAGAGAGCAACGACTCTGTTGCTGATGAAGTGTTTACGTGGATTCTTGCTGCTCGTTCTGTTTTTAATTTCACCCTGTGACCTCGCAACTGAGAGTTTGTCTTTTTTTTTGTAAAGAGATTCTCTAAGTTACAGCTGTAGTAACCATTAAGGGTAGGTTTCACATAGATTGCTTCAATTTCTGCGTTCCAATAGGTCGGGTATGTATAGTAGATTTCTGAGAGAACTTGGAATCTTAGTTGCTTTCCTTTGTTGCTTGCGTATTTTCAACTTATATAGTACAAGAACAGGAGAGGTCCAAGAACTGATCATTGAGGCACTCCCCTTAGTATGTTGCATTCATTGGAATAATTATTGTCAATTCGGACGCGATAGGTACGACTCGTCAGAAAACTTCTTATCCAACTAAGCACATGTAACATCAATTGGATCATTCTTGACAACTTTGCTTGTCAGTTCATTTAACATTAGCAGCATGTTGCTAGTTTCGGATTGTCTAGGCAGAAATCCGTGCTATGTTTTACAAATTGTTCCATGTGCAAGTAATAAGTTTGTTAAGTCTGTTAGTCTTCAGCACGATTTTCTCATACATTTGCAGAGTACCGATGTCAAGCTGATTGGTCTATAATTCACCGCTTTAGTTTTATCTCCCATTTTATAATTAGGAATGATAGTTGTTTTCATCTATTCATCCGGGACTTCACCCATTGACAGCGAATGGTTCATAACTTTTGATAAAGGAGAACTTAGTAATTCTTCACAATTTTTAATAAAAATAACTGGTATATTGTCAGGTCCAGGGCCGGAGCTATTATTTACAGAATTGATAGCATTTAATACTCGTTGGGGGGTGACGGTAATTGTTTCGATGCTATTTATTTGTCGTTGGATTTATGGAAATGGGCCGAACGCTTCTTGTGCAAAAACACTCTGGAATTGGTTCGCAAATTCATTCGCAATTGATCAGTGATCCGTAATTGGTTTATCTGAGTTGTTATCAGCCAAGGTAATTGTCTAACTTTAGAGCTGAATGTGTTTCAAATGTAGTTATGAAAGTTGTTCTTGTTCTCTAGGATTGATTACTCATACTTGCACTTTGTCATTCTGATTTGAGATGTAACTTTGTTGCAGATGATTCTGTAATCCTTATAGGCTTTGTTTGTTCTAACAGCTTTGTATCGACCTCAGATATGTCTTTTCAATTGGATGATTTTCAGAATGTTGAAATTAGACCAAGGCTTGTTCGAGTGTTTAATGACTGTGAACAAATTGATCCAGTGCACTTGTTAAGGCTTTTGTAAGTAATTAAAACACCCATAGGAAAAAGTGATTAGTGTGTTATTGAAACTTTCAATAAATTTCAATTTGACAGCTAGAGATGTAACTTCTATAACTTGCTTTATTAAAGCTGTACACTTCGTTGTGTGGTTGTTGCTGTGTATTGAAACTTGAATTTTGGTTTCAATAACACACTAATCACTTTTTCCTATGGGTGTTTTAATTACTTTCCTGTTATTAGTAAATACGAGTTCAAGTATTGATGGGTTGTTTTGATCACGATATCTAGTTGATTCCATTAAGCCTATTTTAGTTTGTGGAAAATCAAAATCTCCAATATAAGAAGGTATTTGCGATCTATATATTTGAACATTCTGTCCGTTAATATCGTGTCTGAAGCTGTGGGGCTGGATGGAGGTTTGTATGTACAAATTTGGTTTAGCTCAGTTTGGCCGTATTTGGTTCATACATGTACTGCTTCTAATGGAAATTCACTCAAGTCCTCAATACATAATATATTAAGAGTGGTATCTTCAAACTCGTTATCTAAGAATAAGCACACCTCTAATCCTTATGATAGAATAATTTGAATAGAAATATCTGGAATTGTGCAATTTAGCCATGTTTCAGTTATTAAGATTAGTCCACATTTACTACTGCTAGAAGTTCATTGAACTTAAACAATAGACAACTTAGATTTTTGTATTGAGTTTTTATGTTGAAAATATTTGTTTATGTTCATTGATTAGGTTTTGTTTTAGAGAACGTATTATTTAATTTGTTCTGTTCGCTATTCTGTATAAAAAGAGTAGATGCATACTCTCCTCGGCCAGGTACTTGGGTTCTTTGCTTTTTCAAGTTCTTCTAAATTTACTGACTTTGAATGCTGAATACTCGTTCGGATGTTTAGATTACACTTTAATGCATTTAGGGTTGGTAAATAGTTTTTCTATTAGATAGTTTCTTAAAGATGCGACAGATTGAGTTAAATAAATAAAACCTCAGATTTTTCTTTTATTGCTTATTATTTCAATGGACCGGTTTAGAACCGTATGGCGTCGGTTCATCATCAGTACTAAGCGATTATTGAAGCTTTATTATTAGGTCTATTGTTTTGTACATAAGTGATGAAAGTAAAATTAATACATAAATGTTAATACATAAAATTTTATGTATTAATTTCACTTTTATCACTTATGTACAAAACAATAGATCTAATAATTAAGGTCCAATAATCGCTTAGTCCACTAAAATAATAAGCGATACAAGAAAATTCTGAGGTTTTATTTATTTAACTTAACAATAATCTTGTAAATAGATTCTCTAGAAGATTCGACATGATTTTTCTGGGTTTAGTCTAGTGACATGCAAGTGTGCAACCCTCGAGGTTCCTTTTATAGAAGAATTTTCTGCATTACCTTCCGCAGCGGGTTTATTTATTCATGTTCGACGATTATTATTTTGAACAATTTGCCATTTTTCATTGCCAGTTTCTTTGACTTAGGCGGATCCGCATTATAATTTCCATTCATTTAATTGTTCTTTAATGCCTAATAACTTACCATTTTTGTCACACAGATAACTAATATGACCACTAACCTCTCTATATCATTACATTCAGTGATTAGCCATTGTTGTTTTGCCCGTCTAATATGTATTCGTATTATTTTTTGTACTTTACGTACTTTTGAGCATCGGTATCCTATGACGATGCTCCATAATGCCTAATATTTCATCAGCCGTCTATTGTAACTGTTTTGAATATGAATTTAAAGAATAAGATTTTACGATGAAATCAATAAGTCGAACATTTTACTTAATAAATAGTTAACGCGTATAATGAATATGTATGCACAATAGTACCACACCCAGTTAAGAGTCAATGAAAGTTCATTAAGTAACATTGAACTAAACCGATCATTCACCTAATATAAAGAATGTTAATACATATCGTTGAAGTAATAATATGCTATACATAAATCATTATTACGATATACACGATATGCAATGTTTATACAATTGTAGTGATGGGTTCTTCATTTATGAGGTACCTTATTTGCGGCTTCACTGTCATGAAATGAGGGAGTTACTCTTTTTTCAAATATGAAGCGATTTATTAGTTATGAGGAGTTCTTCCTCTTTTTTTCAAGAGTTCCCTTTGTTTTAATAGGAGTTTCTCTTTTTTTAAAGGAATTCCTATTTTTCTTTAATTTTGTTTGTAGATCGTGGCAATATCACAATCAGGACATTTAATCGGTTTATCGTTTGAATGATGACTTAGCATCTGTCGTCGAGTTAAACAATGTCTACGCGGCGTGGAATATTGACAATCTGTACATATATTTGGATTCTCAGGTTTCTGTTTATAAAAGTGAACAACCAACAAACTTTTACTTGCTGTCGCAAAATCGCAATCCGAACATTTGAACGGCTTTCCCCCGGAATGTTTACGTTCGCATATAGTTAATTGATTTTTGCAACCAGTTTTATAACCTCCCACTGCTGGTATAAGCGATTTTTTACGATTAATTTCCGATTTACCAATATGATCTGGGGTATTGACTCCTTAGCAATAGTTCATAAAGTAACTAAAACAATATTATTTCCGGTACAATTTTATTTTTCATGGTTATGATTATATCAACTTCTTGTTCTGTAGTCGGATCCAGAAATATTGATTTACCGGTCGTTCGGATTATTTCTGCTATTAATTCAGAAACCAGTCAGACCCACTGACTGGTTTCTTAATTAATCTGCGTCGTTAAATTATCTGTTTCTTTTACAAAGAAGGTATTAAACTCTTCGCACGAAGGTGTATTTATTTGTGGGGTCTTTTGGTTTCTTCTAGTTTCCGAGTTTACGATATTCGAGATTGTTTTCGATTTATTGTCAGTCATATATTCTCTTCTTATAATCATTTAGATAGCATGTATGTATTTATTGATTCGATATAATCTTTTTAGTTTTTATAACGATTTTTTGAGATTCTGTGTTACCGTGTTGCTCCTGGATTGACATCATTGGGTTGCAGCTTCTGCTTCTGTTGTACAATTTCCGGTGGAAGGTATTTCTTCTTCCCAGCTTTTGGTATGGCTAGTGGTAAAGCTAAACCTGAACATTTACGTATCTTGTTCGATAAAGAGAGTATCATATGGTCAGGGTGGGGATATATTGATGTTAAATCTTCACAAGAAATAAGATTTCTAAATTTGTGCATTATCTTCTCAGAGTATATTCTTGCGCTTATCCTTTATTTTGTTTGCCTTATTGGTGCTCAACATAACCGTTTGCGTTTATGGTCACTTTTAGTGAAGTCAAGAACTTGCGGTTGAATATATTATCTATACAAGTGCGAGATGTATTCTGTATGTATTCTGGTTGCTGAGTTTATGATATGGTGCAGCGCAAATTTGTTCACGAGATTGGTAATTTCTCTTTTTTTGGTGATTGTCAGTATTAAAGCATTGAAGTCTCCTGCTAATGCAATCAATGTATTATTCGGAAATTGGCTGAAAGTCCAGGTTAAGATGTTTTGTAATGAATCTGTTAATTCTTTTAAATGGCCGGCTGATGATCTATATATGCTTATAATTACTAGTTCCTGTTTTATTAAATAAGTTGCAGCTATTTTGCAGTGCAATTCTTTTCCTAGTTCTCCCACTTTCGATAATTTAATTAACCCAATGTTTGATTTAATAAATATTCCTGTTCTCCCTGCTTACGTTCTATTCTGTTAAAGCTTGACACAAGCTGTAATTTTGTAAATTATAGAGGAATTATCTACAGTTAATCAAGTTTCGCTGATGCAAGCTACATCTATTTTCTTGTCTTGTAGATGAATTTGTAATGCGTTTGTTTTGTTTGAAATTGATTGAATATTATTAAGATTAATGATTTTTATATAGTTTTCTTGATCTTCTTGATATTCACAATGAGCCGTTAGCGAACGCAAAAAACACTAATGCCTTACAAGTGGTTGCCATTGAAGAATTAGCGTGAACTGTAGTATTACGCGAAGCTTGAGTTTTTAGGCATTTTTCAATTTTTTTAATACTTTTTCCTCTGCAGTGTCTCTCATTCGAGACGGTAGGTGATTATATATTTTAAAACCTGCATACTGTGGATCTTTTTAATATAGCGTTGATCCGTGCGCTGATATAGCTAGGTCGTGTATATTACGTGTGTTGTACCATTTGTTGTTTTCTCTGTACTTCTATAGCCATCTTATGAAATCCCTTACTTCTGTTCAGATGAGAGCTACAATAGTCCTGCTTTTGGTTCGGTGCGTAGCGCGCTCGCATAGAGTTTCGATGTATTTATTGTACATCTACTGCAGATCATTCGCATATACTCAATCTCAATATCGTGGGTTGTAGATCTAGAAGCAATAAATTACAAAGGTCGAAACTCGATCTATGTTATATACAAAAGCATTGCCAAATTATTCCAATAAATTTCTGAATAATAATGCATGGTAACAGATCGCTAAAAATTAAAACTTACGTGTTAACGCTTACAACTTTTGCGTTAAAATCGACGGCTTCCATTATTTGTGGATTAACAATAAAACTCACTCCATTCCGATGTATGCTATCAACGTTTCTAGAATAGTACTCGTAAATACTCTTCAGTCTTTACCATTTTAAGGTCCTTGTAAATTACTGAAATATTATACGATTCTTTATTTATCAAGTTAACTTCTGTTCGAATATTGTGTATAACATATTGATTGAAATTAATTTCGTAGATTAATATACTTGTGTATAACACACACATATAGAGATAAACACGTATTTACCTAATATAACACATATCTGATACTATTGATTTGAGAGGTCGAATTTGTTGGTCTTTGAAATCCATAGGTCACTGGTTCATATCCGGTTCGAAGGACCATGAACAGGTATGGGCTTTGTAAAGGCTATAATTTATACTTGTTGGCTAGATGATATCTGCTTTTTTAATTACCGTATTTAATGAAATTAAATACTGTCAAATATTGGAGTAATTAAAATTAGAACAGTGGGGGTAGTCTATAATGAAACTAGGTCTAAGTAAAAAGATTCGATTTATTTAATAATCTATCTGTCTTTTATAATGAAAATCTATATACAGTTATAGAATTATTTACACTAAAACTGAGTTAGCATTTTTCTTATTAATTGGACTTCCATGTATAATTGGACTTACATACATATCTGGTTTGATTGTTTACATATGAAATATACACCTTTGAACATAATCAGTGTCAATATACATTATCAACTGTTTTTAATTAAATGTTGTTTTTTAAAACATGGGTTATGTTTTTGCTTGCGTTTTTGATTAGAGGAATTCTTATTAATTGATTTGAGAGGGCATTTTTATTTATAGGATCTTAGCAATTAAATTTAAATAATTACAATCTGAAATATCAATATAAAATTAAAATTATATATAATAATTTCAAAAAATGTTTCTTGATCATTTTTCGCTCTACTGACGTGGACATCCCGCTTAGTTTAGTGGTCTGAACATCTGACCGGCAATCGGGAGACTCGGGTTCGATTTCCGAGTGGGGTAAATTTTTCATAGACACAAATGCTTATATTAATTTCAATCATTATATTAATGATATACCGAGGGACCCATACACTCAAGAAATATCACATTCATTGTTTATAATTTTTATTATTATTTTTTAGTTTGTGTGTTTGGTATAAACTTCATTTTTAATGTTATCATTTGACTCAGTCTCTGATATTAATTAAATAAAACATTTTTTTTAGGTGAACAATCTAAATCTTTAAATTTAGATGATATGAAAGAATATGTCAAGATTAAATTACCTGCTGTTACAGCAAAGAAAAAATCAATTTCAAATCATGTAGCTGCTTCTGAAGATATAGTCAATCATTTGAGTTATAAATTTGAAAAGCAGATCAATATTGAACGAGATATTATAAGATGTACAAATAAAAATGAAAATTTTAATTATCTCGAAGAGATATTACAAACTTTAAACGATAAATATGAGAGTTTAACTCTATTTTGTTTAATGGTTGTTACGCAGAAATTGAGTGATTCGGAAGTTAAACGATTCCTACATAAATATTTCCTCGAATTTGGCTACGATTTGGGATTCCTATACCGAAATTTAATCGAAGCAAATTTTATTCAAGAAATCAGTAGTAATAAATTTAAAATACCAACACTAGCAGCAAATCCATTCCTAACAATGGCGAATAAATTGAAACTTATACCTCCAGAACCAGAAAAAATTGATTTGCGAGGTCCAACTTGTTGTAGTTACGTATTTGGTGGATGCTATGTGCCTTTAATATCACAATTATGTGCTTTAATATTATCGGGAACGCCGCTCAAAGATATCGAACTGAAATTGAATCAATTTTCGAATGTTGAAATTCGAAATGGTGGAGGTTATCCATTAACGGAACGTACTCTGTTGGTTGTAATTGTCGGAGGGATGACTTATGCGGAAGTCGCTGCCTGTGGATTATTGGAAGCACTAACTGGAGGTCGTATTATTGTACTGAGTGATAAGTTTATTTCGGGAAAAGATATTTCACAAGCTCTAACCGATTTAAAGTAACTTAATTACGATGGCAGAAAATAAAATTTCAACATCATACCCTTTTACGTTTCAAATTTGTTTTGAGTTTTGGGAACACAAATAATCGTTTGGTTAATCAATTCAAAACGTTTTGAATTTAATGTATTTTTTTTTTTCAAAAACTGGAATTTTGAGTTTTCATAAACTCAAAATTCCATCATTTCCCAAAGACTATATTATCCAGAATAATTGGATGTAAATAACTCCTTTCTATGTGTTACTTTTAAAGTTGTGAAAGTAATGGCGTACTTATAAATGTTATTTAGTATGTAAATTTTATACTTTATATTAAGATAAATGAAATTTGTGATAAATTATTTCTTTTAATAGAACGCTTTTTTATGTCGCAGTTTAGAATTCCTCCTTTTGTTTTTTATTGTACATCCAAGGTATGTTTGAGACCGGATCGATAAGTGAAGTTGCGCTTGCGATGTATTATTCACGTTACATTCTGATTAAATTGTGATTTAGCCACATTGTTCGTTTAGTTTTTAATATGCAAATAATATAAATTAAATAATTACTGCATTATTAATTCATATATTTTATTTTCAACATACATTACAAGTTATTATGATATTTAATGAAATATACGATAAATCATGTATATTTTGTCTGATATTTTCTTGAACGTCAATCTAAAACTCTAATCTTGATTAAATTGTTGAAAATATTTGATACATTTGTGATGCTTAAAGTATTTTAAAATCCTTCTGCCATTAGCAATTCTCCCAAGGTTTTAGTGATGGGTAACATGAAAATGAAGTCGTAACTCTTATTTATGAGGGCTCAAACGAGGTAAGTCATATGAGTTGGGAATTGTTATGAGGTACCACATTTGAGGCTTCCTGAACATAAAATGAAAAGTTGCTCTTTTTTAAGTATGAAGTGAATCATTATTTATGAGCATTTCCCCTTTTATTCAAACGAGGAGTTCCTCTTTTCTTTTTAAAAGATTTTTCTCAAAAGAGGAGTTCCTCTATTTTTCAAAAGAGCGGTCCTCTTAATGTTTTTGAAAACAGGAGTTCCTCGTTTTTTAATAGAGCAACTCTTTAACCGATTTATTACATTAAGAGTAGTAATATGTTCCTCATTTATGCGGTACTTCATTTGAGGCTTCATTATCATGAAATTAAGGAGAAAGTTTTTTTCAAATACTAAGCGAATCATTATTTATGAGGAGTGCCTCTTTTTTTTCAACATGTCACCGGAAGTAGCTGAAATTTTGCAAGTACGTTTTGCCCTCAATACGTATGCGAAATTTGATTGTAATTGGCTGAACTTTTAGTCGTAGACGCTAGTATGTTCACAGAAACATACAACAGGCATAGAAACACATCCGCAGTCGCCTGTGGCCCACACACACACATTAAAAAAATTGTCAAATAATTGGCTTCAGGGGACCTCAAAACAAAGATCTGTTGAAATGGGGGTATGTGAAATTTTGCACGATTGCAATACTTCCTTTCCCATTCACCATAGATGTGGACAAGAAGTTAAAAAGTTACTCTTCACGTAATATAATAAAAGTCTTCTCATATTTAAAAAAGAGTAGCTCTTTCATTTCATCATGATGAGGCCTCAAATGAAATAACTCATAAATGAAGCAGACATCACGGGCATGACAGCCGACATTGATATCATACAAAGCAAGTTCTCTTCTCCTCATGGACAGTCCTGCGAATGACGCATGCTATGTGCATCAAACGAGGTCGTATCGTTATACACAAATATCATAAACCAGTTTTGAAAAAAGAACTCTTGAAAAGAAGAAAAGGAATTCCTCTTTTGAATCAAAAAAGACAAACTTCTCTTTAAAACAAAAGAACTCCTCTTTTGAAAACAAAAAGAAGATCGCCCCTTTTGAAAAACAGGAGGATCTCATAAATAATGATTCGCATCGTATTTGAAAAAAGAATGACTTCGTCATTTCATGACAGTGAGACCTCAAATGGGGTATCTCATAAATGAGGGACCTATCACTCCAATGTTCCCATAGGACATTATGGAGATTCCGGGCAAGATGTACCTAAACAAAAAATAAAATGATGTGAGCAGCTTAATCATAAATATATGACTCCTATATTACTCCAAAATCACCTCTTGCTTTCTCTTTCAATGCCACCGAACACCAAATGCCCCCGGCGGTAGTGTTCCCGATATTTCCAGTGAAAAAATTTAGGTTAATCAATTTCTACAGTTTTTGGGAGTCCATGCATAGGATGATTGGCTAAGTGCCTGGTGCAAATTTCCAGGCAAGAGGAAAACCAGTTCATAATCATATTGGATCGAAGGCCTAGCCATGATTCTAGTTCAATGAGAATTTGAGGAAAATCCCTTGCCCAGCCATATACTATGACTATCAGAATAAGCATAAAATAGAAAAGAAAGGACAAAATTACTTATAGATTATGTTAACCATATGCATAGTTAGAAATTGGCATGGTCTTTTTCCTGCTTATTTATTCCCTATTGGACTTTGAAATGATCCGTTCTGTATTTGTGGATCCTATGGAAATTTGAAGGATTTATTTTTTGAATGCGGCGATCACAAAATAAACATCGATTTATTTATATCTCATTTTCATAATTTGGGATTAATCTCTTCTCTTAACATTGACACTCTGTTATGTTTGATCTGTTGTGATGTATATAACTTTCTTGTATATAACTTTATTAGTAATATTTAAATTTGCTATTTAACGTCGTTACATAGGAATATAATATTTTCTTTGTCCCATCTCTATTTCCTGTTCTTCTAATAATTATTTTAGGTCGGTATATATCCTCAACGAGGGTCTATCACCGACCGACCAAGTAAATGAAACAAAACGAAAACATGTCAACTGGAAATATACGGAAAAAAAAATATGTCAACTGTCAAACGTTTGTTACATCAGTAGTCGATAGGCTCTTTGGCGAAAAAAGGGCGACTATGAATAAGTATAATAATAATAAACCCACCCCCCATCCCGAAATCAAATGCTAAATACGTCACTAGTTACATAATAATTAGTTTATAAACAAAGTAGTTTCTGAAACAATTAATGAAGTGATATAATTTCACAATTAAATGTCAATTTATTCGAATTGTCATACAGTCTAAAAATATTTCTTAAACTATTCAAGTCATTAATATCTGTAAACTACACATCATAACTAATTCCTTAGGCATTTTAATATTAGTAAGTAAATTTTTCCAATATATTAATTCTGAATAAAGCAAATTTCTTTTAACATATTAAAATTATTCCTAATGGTGTTGCGACGTGTACGCAATATTATTTAAAGGATGACAAATAGACGACACAGTGTTATGCGACATGGTCTCAAGAAAATTTTTATTTCAATAAATCAAGGCACCAATTGTGAATTTAAATAAAGCGAAAATTTTTATGTCTAATTATCGATAATTTATTCACATCTATTTTTAATATTGAAGATAAAGCTACAATAATTAAATTCATATTTATTCTGCAGATTCATTCGTTGTTATAAAAATATAGGGTTCCGTTGGGCTTACTAAGATCATAGGAGGATGGGCAATGCGTTTGCATTTCCAAAAGAAAAAACCATTTAACGACGTAAATCCTAATTATAAATTCATTTAATTACTTCATTCATTTATTCAGTCACTAATTTATCCATTGTTCCAGACAGTTTTCAGTTTACACCAATCTACCCGCGGTTAGTCTTCGCCAGCGAGGTACCTGCGATTGTAGGTTAGGGGCAGGGGGCATTACAATATATAAGTATAACTCGGTTTGTAATTAAAATTTCAAAGTTTTAAATTTACTTTGTAAATATAAAGTTTGTGGGTTACATTTTAATAGAACAATATTACTAGCCAAAAAGTAAATTACTTGTTATCGTATTAGGACCGGTATGGCCAACCTGCGGGCCATACCCAATTAAAGAGTGCTTGCGACCTAATTGAATTTTTTTTTATTCATTTAGTCCATACAGGGGCGGCATATAATATAATGTTGACTGCACTACCGAGCATATAAGTTTCCTTTTGGCAGTGGCGTAACTATACCGTTCGAGGCCCGTGGCAAATTCATCGTATGGCCCCCCTCCCCCCAATATAAAGAAGCTGAACCAACAATAATAATATTTTTTTATTTTATAATGCTTATTTATA